>JAKRZM010000541.1:198970-396493 GCA_036379175.1 Heliconius cydno galanthus | reverse complement strand
CCCACTTGTCGTACCTGGAACAACAATGGAAAATATATTACTTTTTGAGTAACAGTATCTATCTTATTAACTTTGTTTATCCTGCAAAGCCATAATAGTAAGATTTGCTTAATCTACATATACAGTAAATCTATTTTATGATTCACTTTATATTACATAAATCCAGTAAAACAATGCGAAGTTGCGAACCTTAGAAATATGGTAGGGTAGCGAAATCATCTTCGTACTTTTAATTATTAACATTTCCCCCGAGTGAACATAAAACTTTCAACTTGCAAAATCATTTCTTGTACAGTCAGTCAAACTTTCAGAATAAATGGTTAGCATAAACAATAAACAATTACCATCTGGGATTCATACAGGGCTACCTGTCTCGTTACACGTAGCCTAGTTGGCTCAGTTATACTGACGAGTGCTATATGCATATATCCCACACCTGTAACCGACAGCGTAGCGTAACTTTAGTGTTTATAGTTAATTAATGTATTCAATTTGGAAAATAGTACAAATGTGTACAATAATTCTTCAATTTATTTATATTATAATATTCCTATATTCTTTTTTTCAATTATTATATGCACTATAAACTTCCTAAAACAGAATTTTATATTTGGATGTAGAAAGTTTATTATTAGTTCACTATTGCTTCCCACTTTACATAAATTCCTTAAATAGACTGAAGAAAATTAAGCTCAGTGTGTTAATGAGAGGATTGTTTGACTTTGTATCACGAACCGATTCGACTTCCTTTTACTGGGTGGTCTTAGAAACTATCATAACCTATCCTAACTGGCCGTCGCTCGTTGACCGTATACGATGTGCGGTAAAGTCACGTACCGCCAACGGCACAGTCGAAAAACTAGGTCCGAATAAAATTATTGAAAAATACCTCTAGCACGTGTATGGCCAACGAATTTATAATAAAACTAAAATAATTCTAGAAACCAAATATTTTACTATTTAAGGATATTTAAATTATTCGACCCCAGTGATGTTCTTTAGTTAAGTAAATCGTATAAGAAACATCATCATCTACAAGTAAAACAAATCAAACGGTCATTATAACACGAATTCGGTGCACCTAACACCAACATAGTTCAATCTTGCTCTGACATCTCTATAGGTTAATGGATTAGCCGGATTCCGCAGTAATTCCTCCCATAGAGCGGACCGTACACTGCATAGGTACTTGCATTGCCATATCAATCGTATTACACTATTATCCTATTTCATACGATGTGGAGAAATTCTGTAGAGCCAAATTGATATTGGGGATATTTTGAACCAATATCTGGTAGATCGGTAAACTTTATATCTAGAATTTGTAGTTTTAAAATGAATTTTCTAGACTGTCTTTGTTTTTAAGAAATAAATATATATTATATATAAAATAATCGGGATGTATAGGACAGAGTAGGTTTACGTTTGGATACTTTAAGCAACGCAACATATTTTATTGCGGTTCTCCCATTAGTGAGCTCAGAGTTATTCAAGAAAAATTATTATACTACTACTATTGAATAATTACTCTAATCGTTTAGAGTTATTTTATTTATATATTTTGAACCAATTCGGCAAATGTATATGAAAACAATATATGTACATACAGTTCAGTGATTTATATAGCATAGCACATAATAACGTCGACCGCGTATAACAACCACAGATTTGGGTAGATCGCGGTTATCGGACGACACAAGTATGCGAGCGGGCACCACCGTCACTGCGTAGCTATGGCTAGATCGATTATCGTATTGCCAAATATTTCAAATTAAATTTTGTTATAATTACTGCTAGTTTTATAAATATCCTTAAATAATATTGTAAGAGCCTTATGCCGTATGGAATTATATTTCCGTATAATCAATAACTCACTAATATTGAAAAAAAAAACATTAAGGAAACGCCATTTTAATTTTGCTATAACTTATTATATTTAACGACAGCCGTCAAATTGTGACGAACGGACGAAATATATAAATTTTAAATTGAAATATACACAAAATTGGAACCAAGAGTGAAATGGTCTTCAGTGGGACCTGTGACTTCTGGCCTACCAAGACTAACCTGAACTAAAAAGAGTTAATGATACAATGGTTGGATATATATAACATTTAATACTAATAATATTAGCATAATATATTTAAACCAATCTATTTCTATTACAATAACAATATATCACCTAAAAATAACTAAACATAGAGATAAGACAACGTATTAGTGAAATAGCAGAGTTGCAATGCTTTTAAACGTATACAGGATATGCAAATCAAACGTATCGATTATCGCCTTATTTACGCCCCATACAGAGATGGCACCGTTTAGTTACGCTATCTCGTGCTATTTGAGTAATGAGTACAGCACTCGTCCTTTCATAGGTAATACTAGCTTTTAATAGTGGGTTTTGCATTTTCATTGAAAATTTAAAAGTTTATGATAATATCTTCACGCCGTATCGCGTATAGGTATAGCAGGGTACGTAGAGAAGAAAATAGTACTGAGACACTCCGCACCCCACGCATCATTGTGTAGGTACTTAGCGGTGTAACCTAACGCTGCGCTTTCCCTTGTTACCAGAGTGAGGATGTGAAAAAATTAAAGATAATAAATATTAAGTTACCCGTTTTGGGAGTTATGATACCACAGACAAACATACAGACACGTCAAACTTAAAACTACCCTCTTTTTTCATCGGGGGTAAAAAATGATAAAACCACCCTATATATACTCTACATATTCTATATTCGTCGACAAAATCAAACAGTGTATTAGGCAAGCAGATTAAAGTGGATGCGCGGTGTACCTGTGTTTAATTAACTTCGCCGTCGTTGTTTCGAATGCCTGTTCGTGTGACGCATTCGCAACTATTTGTTAAGTGTAATCTACGTTATTAGGTCTCTTTTGATATTTCGTGCAAATAGATGAGTTTGTGCGCGTCTCTAGGGCGTAGTGAATATAATTAGTGATCTGATTTTCGACTAAAATGTAGGTATTTACTAGTTACTAATTTACTAGTGTTAAGTAAAAACTGCCCAAATTAGAAACACTACTATGTTTTACCAGATTAGGAAAATAAAAATAATGAACTCCTACGAGTGGGCATCGAACCCACAACTATCTTGTCACGACAATCACACACAATGGCCTCACAAATATATTACACAAAAAACAGTTAGAAATCGCAATCGTCTAATAATATTCCACTAACACATTAAACGTCCATTTAAAAGCGGTTGAAATAATAAAAGTTTAAGATAGTATTAGTAAAAACCGATAACTCTATTGAATAGCAGTAATAAAGATGAGTTGTATTCGCTGGAAGCGCGCCAGGAGGAAGGGTTAGGACGAGCAACATAAAATTACTTGCAATGTTACCACCACTACCAATATAATTCATCATAAATTGTTCCGTAAACATGAACCAAATAGATGCAAATGTGTACAATATGTGCAAATATCAACTTTACACGAGTTCATTGAATGATATACGATTTTCGGAGTTCAGAAATTATTCTTAATATTCAATATTTTCAACTATGTTATTTAAAAAGTACAATACAACTATTGTATCGTGGAGAAAGCCTGTTATCATGATGCTTATAAATTAAAATACAAAAGTAAAGATGATACTTATGTTTTATTACTTCCACAATAACTAGAGAATAAATAATTGTCTTATCTACGATTCCCTCTACACTAAATTCAATATGATGATGAAAGAAGCAAAAATTAAATCGAGAGACAGCGTTAAGCGATTATTAATTTTTAAAAAAAATATTTAAAAAAAACGTAGTAAAAAAGAAGGTTATGGTAAGAAGACAAAGAGCGGCATTGAGTTCTACCACTAAATAAAAAAATTCTCTAAAATTGGACAGTGCGTGAGAAATGTATTGTCTTAGCTTAGGGTCCCCCTAGCTACCCTGCTATATACTGGACAAAAAGTAACGAAAAAGAATTAAATAGAACATAATATATAAAACTGCTATTAAAAATGCAAATAATAAACCATTTGATAAATAAAGAGCACACTCACTCTTACAGTTAGTTGGTACATAAAACATTATTATATACGACGTCCAGCGCATCCAGATAGCGCATCGCGCAGTGCACCTAGGTGAGTACTAGGTACCCAAGCCAGGTGTAATTCCTAAGAATGGCCGTCGCGCACAAATTATAACATTCGTTCTCGCGTAAGTCTTGCGCTATCAAGTTATTTGCGATTTGCAAGGAAATATAATTAGTGAGACGCAAGACGGCAAGCGAGCAGTGTTATAATAACACAAACACATAGAAACAGATTTTGTTTATTAAAAGATTTTTTATTTAAGGTAAAAAGTAAAAAATGATATTATTACGATTTGTTTTATTTATATATTTTTATTGGGAACTGTGGAAACCTGTGCTAAGACACACCATTCCTGATAAAACACTTCCGTTCCCCACTTTCCACCGAATTCTGGAGTCTGGCACATATTTATTTTTTTAAAAGTTATTTATTTAGTTAAAGAGAATTGTTGAAAGTAATAAAAATAAAACTTAAGAACCGTCATATTATTAACATATCTAATACTCATACGAAGGAATACATTTTATATTTTCATAGTTTTTACTATATAAAAATGGGACGTTCCGCTAAGGTGAAAGTAATGTGGATTCAATCAAGTTCCTTATCTGTTTTATACGAGTTTTCGTGTATCGCGTAACAAACTTTTACTTTTTATATTGAAGCGAGCGTTATTGTTATATTGCAGTTATTAAAGGTCAACACAAGTCATAGTCATATACTTTAATAAGAAAACGAATAATAGAAAGGCGTCAGTAGAATTACAATCATATATAGGATAGGTATATACAGGATGCAAAATTAGAAACGGATGTTAGAATGAAGAAAAATCATCGGCATATTTGAGATGATTTCACCTTCATTCTTAGATTACAGATTAGAATCTTATTGTGGGAATATTTATCCCCCCACTCGGGGGGAAAGAATTATTTGCGTTTGCTGGTTCCGTCAAGACAAAGCGCGGCGTTGAGCTCCGCCACTCTACCAGTTCAGCCAGTTCTACCTTACTAAATAAAGAAATTGCGGGATAAAGCGTGAAATTTAAGAAAATACATAATAAGTGATTGTGAGTCAACTTATTCTAAAAATACGGGAGACGAGCAGCGTTGTAATATTTTATACATTGAGGACAACGCTTTGACGTGTTGTATGTAACCACAAAGACGGAATATGGTCAGTCGATTTATTATGATGAATAGGTATGTTAGTACGTAAATAACCAGACATGGAAATATTTATCATAATTCTAGTGAAAGTAAAAGTCATTTCATGAATTGGAATTCATCATTTTATAAATTGTAAATTCCAATTTTATTTTTGAGTAAGTATTATTTTATATATATTAAAGCCGTGATCGTGGAGTATCTAACCTAAGCCCAGTAAAGTAATTAGTTCAGTCGACTAAACCGGTCCAGAATGGTGTCACAGAGAGCACTACACTATCAATTGTAAGTTTATAACAAAGGCGTACAATGGTACAGTCGAGATCCTCTGATAAGATCGTACATTTTAATATCTCTAAAGCAACATTACTATCCAACTAACTTTAACCGTCTCTGTCTCTTTAATGGCTACAAGTAGAAAATTCCAAGAGTTTATTTAAACTTAGTCTTAGGATAACTGTTTATACAGTGAACAGCTTTGGACAAACAAACATACTTCTCAATGTTTAGCACTGAGGTGTATTAAAATAAAATAGTTAACGTAAAGATTTTTTAAATATTGAAATATTTAATAGATAACAAAAGTGGATTGATATTATTTTTTGAATTGTTTATCAAAAGTTTTTAATACAATCTTATTTACATCTATTACGTAAAATACATAAAATTCAAAACTCAAATTATCAGTTCTAAACCTAAATACAATCATTATAAAAACTTGAGAACACCGTCAAGTAGACCGTAGACAGAGAATACATCAACGGGCGTAATATCTTATTGAGCGTACGTAACGCGGGACTTGAGCCACATTCTGCGTTGTCAGCGTTGCCTTACACAGTCGCAAACTAAGGTTTTAAGAGTCGAGAACGTACAAGTAGGTACTAGCTCTAACGCACTGAACGGGTTTCTGCATTCGCTTCACCGAGACAATAATATCGCTGGTTTAGTTGACGCATAAATGAATTGTTTATATCGAAATCATCAATGTAAGTGGTGTACGGTATAAACGATCAATCGGTATTGTCAGCTATGTCCTATCGGCCGCCATTATAGGACTAACTATCGAGTGATTGATAACCGCCCGCTTTGTGAAATTTATCGTGTTTGTATATAGCTTTATCGCAATCAATTTTAACAGAACGCATTATATTTAAAATATCACGCGCCCGCTGCGGTGGAACGGTAATTAATTATAACGTAGACAAAAGAATGAACATATTAATATTAATTTGAATACTCGTGTTATTTTTTAATTCGATTGTCACTTATACCTGTAGATGTTAACCTGTATAAAAATAATATAAGAAATATTGTTATAGAAAAATAAATAAGTGTTTTAGTTGCTTGTGCATTGCAATGGTAGAAATGTGCGAATTTTATGAAAAAATATTTATTAAAGTATATAAGTATTTGTATTAAAAGTGTATGAAAATGTTCAATTAAAAAAGAACAAAAAACAATTTTGATGTAATGAAATGAATTAAAGCTATGCAAGGCGAGCTCGTCACGCTATGTCCCTGTTTCCGCGTTATCTGGCCATGAATTTTGGCTGCTATTCAATCAAAGATAAACAAAATTAATACCAAAACTGATTATATAACTAATTCTTTTGCATATAGGGCTGTTATTATATATTAAAGAAATAAGTAATTAATAGATATACTAGATCTGATATTATAGGATTAGAAACAAATAAATATATATTTAATATATAATTTATCACAAAACCTTCAAGCGCCTATTCTTGCTTCATAATTGTTAAAACCTATATGCTTATTTCATAATGTCGTTAATTAATAAAATATTATTTTTTCTATCTTTATGTAACTCCTGCATTATTGAGAAGTGAGTCATAGAGAAACTGAAATTCTCTGATTCTCCCTTCAATTTTTACGAGATTACTTATTCCTTAGCATAATCAAAATATCCACCCAACCAAGAGATAGTAAAAAAGTATTAAACTCAAAGGATCACCCCCAATGAAATTTTAACCTACATTCATTGCATTCAATTTAACACTTTCCAACTGCACCACAGGGGCGTTGAAAATTTATATAATAATCTAATAATTAAATTCTTAGAAAACAGCATATTTATTTAAATTAACAATACAACTTTGTTTAGTGCGAGACACTTAATAATTGGAGAAGGAACAATAAAAAACGACGATTCTTAGTCGTTATCTTTTTACTTGACACTAACTACCTGATTGCTCATGGACGTATACCGAGAAGACATTTAAAGAAAAAAACCTTCATAAAAACTCGAGTCCAATAAAAATATTAAGCTCCTCGGATAGTGGTTTCATCGGATGTTGAATGAATAAATTTAGTTGGACCTTTTTTTTTTAAATTCAGTACGAGTGGATCAATTATTATTTCATTGTATTATATTTATAAATTTCAATTATATTATTAAAACCAATCGGCATCAAATAAGATTAGCTTTATTTTATGTAAAAGAAAATAAAAAATCTCTATGAAAATTAAATAATGTAACGCAGTAACTACTACTTGTACTAAAAATATCTACGATGACAACATTTGAGCTGCAAGATTTAGTACTAAACATATTCCGTAAAATTTATAACAAATACATTGAAATATTAATTAATGCGCCAATTAGTCATTTTTAACATTTAAACGTATTGTAATATAATTAAAAAATCACAATATTAATTAAAACATATTATCTTACTTACGATTTACAAAATATAAACTACCTGTAGAGCTAGATAGATATAAAATAAACTAGAAAATACAACATTAGTCTCTTATAAATAATAAAATATCACTACCCCTTTGTAGTGTTCGCGTCGCATATAAAGACATTGTATGGGAACACTGATAGATATAAACCAGTGAAAAGTGCGGGAGGGAACAGTTGTGTCCCCGTTTTAAAGTTTTAATACCCACGCGCGTTAATGAAAAACTACGAAATAAAAATGGGTCTTCCACATTATGTGTGCCATGTTTGCCTTTTTGTATCTTGATTAAGTTATTGTGTATATTTTTATAAAGACTATTTAATTTTTAAGTATTATGGAAGGCTCTATTTCTTCTTAATGATTATATTACTTGTCTGACAAGGATGAATTGCTCACATTAAAATTATGAATATACTTTCGGTCAGTTTAAGTAAATCAGTTTTGACTGACTTAACGTACTTATACATTTAATAACGTTATCAATAACTGCATTTCAATTAAAAATAAAGCAATAAATAATAATATTATAAGCTTTCGTGTTAACTCATTATAAACAAATTACCAACATAAAAAACAATCAAAAGTTTTCACTCCGCAACATCGTAGAGATAACCAATCTGAAGTAAAACTAACAACGTTACATACTAAAAAGGTAAATAACAACATATTATATTCTTTATCAGTCCCCTCGCGTACTAAAGTCACCCTCTTCAGGTCATCGACCGTAATTCAAGAGCCTAGAGGGCATCCCATAATACGCTCCCTTTGAAATAAATAAAAACACCAATACGCCACTACAATTGTGTCTCACATATGAAAGTGGTTAAGTGACAACTAATATATTAATTTGGATATATTTATTGTATAATATACATATTACATGTACAGTGTACACATATATAAATGTATAAGAAACAACAGTAATAAATTTGTTGGAAAAGTAAGTAGTGATATATCATCAAATCTAATCAGCTACGAATAAAAAAAATGCTTAAATTTATATTAGCGGGTAATAAATTCCAGCAAACACTTAATCCAGTCGAATCTAAGTCAATTACTAAGTAATCGAACAGACCGTTCTGAGCAAAATATAAATTTAAAAGAATACGTAGTAACTTTTTATCAGTCGATAAAGCATAATTTACGAACACGACGAGCCATTGGCAGCTGAACGGCCGTTGACTCCTATTTTTCCGAGGACATTAATTTTATCGTTCCGATAATGAACCCAATGTCACTAGATAACACAATATAGGCACGTCAAGTAGCTAATTTTGCAAATTAAAAGTATTTATACTTATTGCATAAACCAATTAAAAATGTCGAATAATTTGAAATGGAAGCGAAATAAACTTTTTTGTTGATCGTTTGTGTTTATTGTTAAAGAATTTCGTGGCATACATTCGAGCGGTGATCACATCACAAATAAATTTGTATGGGACCACCTCGGGCGCGTACAAATAAAACAAAAAACTTTGTATCGTTGCCTGTCTAAATCGAATAATCCTTAAACAATATGGAACTCATTTCAATAAGTTTTTTCTTTTACAAATATACAACAAAAGTCAACAGTATAGCATAGTTACAGATTTAGAACGAGAATGGAATAAAAATCCAGTAACGTAACGAGTGACAACGTCGATGCGAGGAAACACCGCGGGTCAACGTCCGTGCCGAGCCTCCAGTAGCTTTAAACAAATAACTGTCATCCAAAGGAGCAAATACATTTAAATAACTTAATTGGAATTTAATAAAATCTGTATAGATCTGGAGGATTTGTTTACAAGTCAAATTATAACTTATAATAATATTGTAAAGGATCGGTGTCTGTACATAGAAGATATTTATACTTAAAATAATATTGTTGGCATTTAATAACGTAATGAAACCAAAAGCAATGATAAATAAAATTTTTCGTCTGTTTGTCTGTACGCTTGCTTGTTAACGCTAATCTCAGAAACGCCTTAACAGATTTAATTGCAGTTTTCATTATTATATCTTGGCAAGCTTCCCGTAACATTTTGTTCTTGTTTATTTAAATCAGTTAAAAATAACAATAAAATAATATTTTATTGATTTGGCTGAAATTTTACTTTTTAGTAACCGCGAGCGGATCACTAGAATAACAATAAAATACAAATAAAAAATATTATATAACGCCGGCACAATATCGAGATCAACACACAATCGTGACGTACAACGGTATGCACTATGAAGTAGAATTACAATTATAAGTAGGAGACGTAAATGTGGCTGCGCGAGGAATAATAAGCACCTAATAAAGATAATGCATCGCATCTCGAAATGGAAAAAAGGGCAGAAACGGGCTGGAGGACGGTTAGAGGTATTAAACAACACCGCATAACTCCAGAGTTCGTGTTTTAACCCCGCCGCTTGTTTAATTAGCGCACCGTCTGCTCATCTGTAACACTCATTTATCAACCAACAATCGTTCGAGGAGCCGCTGTAATTATCTTATTCAATTAACTAAGTGACCGACAATTTGTTGTCGAGTCGCTATTTTGAATGCTTTATTTATTTCCTGAAAATGTGCCAAAAATGAGACATCTATGAAACAATGTTTTGTTTAAGATTAAGTTTGTCGTAGCTTTTATATCATTAGAGAATGCGGAGAGAAATTTCTTATAAGTCACTCCATCAATCCAGTCATTGAGAAACAAAGATTTCAGTGGCCAAACAAAATGCGCGAACTAAATATTGTTTTACCATCGTTTATTAAGGAAATGGTTATTTAAAAATTTAACAATTACTACCACTCAAAGTAAATAAATAACAATAAGGGTTCTTTCATCTCCATCCGTAAAACATTTTAATAAATAGTATTCATTAAACAAATATTTTCTAAGACCAGAACGAAGAGTAATTATGGAATTTACTGTGTAAAGTAATATCTTTTTGAATTATGATCCCTGTAAACAATTCTAACGCCGTTCTGCTGGCGAGATTTTTTTACTACGCACGGAGACAGCTTTAGTACTTAAGACTGGAGNATGACTTAAGATCTTTCCTTGTATATTTATGCCAAAATTTGTCCAGTTTAGCTTGTTAAAGATAGCTTCTAATATGGCTATAAATATTGTTGCTGGGCCCAGGGTTCTCCATAATGAGGGGGGTAAGACAGGGCGATCCTTTATCCCCAACAATATTTAAATAAATAGTATTCATTAAACAAATATTTTCTAAGAGTAGAACGAAGAGCAATTATGGAATTTACTGTGTAAAGTAATATCTTTTTGAATTATGATCCCAGTAAACAATTCTAACGCCGTTCTGCTGGCGAGATTTTTTTACTACGCACGGAGACAGCTTTAGTACTTAAGACTGGAGAAGTGCTTAAACTCTATGTCTCTGAGAACACAGGTGATTATCGCAAGTTCGATGCCCGCCTGGGTCGCCCGGATGCATTAATTCCACTCGTTTTATAATCAGTTTAGCGACGTAATTGGTTAAATTGCACGTTTTGTTTGGTCATTGCCGTGTATGGGCGGACACAATATCTTTCAATAGCTTCTAATTTACATTAAAATTTAATGTACACACATCGATGCTAAGGGTATTAATTAAAATGCTGTTATCAGATTTCGGGCATAAAATTTCTGTTAGCATTTGCTAAAGCATTTGCATCAATTTTGATAAAGGTTATTTATTTAATGAACAAAACTTAGGAGATGTTATATAAGTTATTTGTTTTAACATTGTAGGATATTAAGATAAAGATTAATAATAACCATTTTTGTTTTAGTTTTATTATATCCACATTTCACTCTTAACTAATCTGGACTTGTAATTAACAGCTTACAGTTTAACTCAGATAATATTTCGGATGATCCTTTTATTGATTATCTAAATGTGCAATATACGATAATTCGCGGATAACCGGATAGTTACGGATGTAGGTATTTAAGTCGTAACAGTACCTAACAAAGTAAACATTCTAACCATTAATTCATTTCAAGAACTAATTACATTACAATTTCTTATAGCAACAATGTAACTTACAAGAAGAAAACAACACACAACTTGCGCAAATATAATTTACTTATATTTTATGCATGCCAGCTGTTTGTTAATTGAAAAATATCTCCATAATCGATAACCACGTACTTACTATTAGCTTACGAGTTAAATAACAACTTAGCAGGTTTTAAATAGAAAAGTATATATTACAAGAAAAAACACCAAGGAATGAATACGAACCAAATAACATTTAAAGTATGAAACGTTTGAAATTCATTCTTATGTAAAACTCTGCCTCTTTAAGCTTTTAACTTATTACATATTTTATTTAGTCTTATGTTCGTACTTTATACAACTTACGGTGCACAAAATGTTAGTTTGGTTTATTTTCATTTCTTTTGACAAGGCTATGCTATGACTCGCAACGTACTTAAATAAAAGGAATAACGGTCGCAATTACTAAAGCTCCTCGAAATTGTAAAATCTTGGCTTAAAATGATCGCTTTTGTGTGTTTGTTCCTTAAATGTTGCTATTGTACGTTTCTTGTATAAAAAATACGTTCACGAGGAAGTATTGACAGAGAAAAAATGTTAAGGAAAACATACAAATTTACCGTTTGGTAGGTATATGATTTTAGTCATCTCAAGCTTTAAGTTTTTTTTATAAATCTGTTATGTTTAAACATAAAAAAAGATTGTTTTTTATATTGGTAGTTATCTTATCACTATCATGACCTATAGAAAACACGTATTTCTTTAGCGCTATGTATTTTGTTTAAATATTTCAATAAGGATTACTTTAATATACATATTTCAATATCCCGTTCAAACTATGCAACAATTAAATACCTACTATCAACTGCACATTTAAAATATAAGATACTAAACTCAAACACACATACCTATACACAAATACGTAATTCAAATTCATGGTCAAAATTAACTTGGAAATACAAACTGGCAAGTAGAGTTAACCTCCATTCCTGCCCGACCGACGACGTCACGAACTGAACACTATTTACCTAGTATCGAGTGACGACGCGGCGGCAAGACGGTTGAATCGAGCTACCAATCCCGGCTTATTGGATCACGCTAAAGCCAAAACACGTACAAAAACCTATTACTTCATTATTTTTATATTAATGTTGTTGAAGAGAAAACTCACGAATGTTTTATTTGAAAAGTAAAGTCGAATATGATTTTGAATTCAGAAATTATTTATTTTGTTTAATATTTACATATACAATATTGAAAAATAAATGTAGTATCAAAATCAATTGACTTAATCTTTTGTGTTTAAGAAATAAACTAAGGAACGATTATAAGATGTCAGATTGAGATAAAAATATGAACAATACATTTCTACTAAAACAAAACATTCATTATTATATTTTATTACAAAAACTAACAACTTAAAGATTTCTACGATATTTCCAATACACTAATCCAAAGTAAACCTGTATGAAAAAATATACAGCACTAACATCACAACTCACTTAGGTATTCCAAGACATCTTAGAAGCCCTAGCTAGCATTTAGGTACGACAGGAAGCCAGTACCGAAACAAACATCGACCAGACCAAGTCACGATCCAAGTTCTATTTACACAGTATCTGGCAACACTGCGGTGACGAGATTGGACTGTGGAGGGTATACCTAACCCAGTATCTAAGCGAACACGTAGAAAACCACTATCGGCACGTATTACTTACTAATATTACAACGGCTATCTCAAATATGTTGGACGATAAAGAAATAAAATGTCTCTTTAACGGTATGTATGTGGTATAAAAAGTTATATTAATATGGCGTTCAGGTTGTCCATACACGACTACGATATAATAAATATTGGTCGTGCCCTTTTTGGGTTTAGGTTGAGACGGTGTGAAATATTATTTCTTATTCAAACAATGTCTATCGTTAGTTTTGCTTAGTTTATTAATAATAGTAAACATTATTGATAATTATTATATTATTTGATGTTCCATCTGGCTACCCCGTCTGGGATGAAATTATGAAGCTAAAAAAAATCATGATTTAATCTCTAAACACTCGTTTTAAATGCTAACATTTACGTCAATTTGTGTTATTGTTATTGAATGTTTACAAATAATTGTTATTTAGTTCGCATAATATAACATTTAACTAAACAAGTACTGCGTTGTATGACAAATAAGTAAATTATATAACATTGAAAACAAAAAATATATTAATGAACGTAACCTACTGAATTACAAATGAATTATAATTTCTAATTGCATATTATATCTTAGTTATTACCAAACTAGACATATTACATACAAGGAACTAATGCTTTTAACATCAATATATTCTGTGAAATGTGAAAGAATAGTAAAATGCCATTCTAAATGTACAACCAGGCACAATGTAAACTGAATCTTATTTTAAAGGCGATAAGAATCAAAATAACGTTGTACTGAGATACAAGTCGACATTGTTGACAAAGGAACGGCGTCATGCATTATGCCGACTAAATCATTAATAGCTGTTAAGTAAATTATTATGTAAACTCACATTGTTTGGTGTTAGCACCGGATTTGAGCTCTCATTGTATATTGTATTGAGCGAAAAAGTGGCAAAAACACCAAAATATTATAAATTATAAACTATTGTTCCATTAATATAAATAGAATGTAACCTTATTGACGCTTAAAAACATGGAATTGCACAGATTATTCTCTATTTTACTTCAAAGTTTTAAGTGCCCTGAAAACAAAACTTTATATTTGTTATAAAATACACCAATTGTCTAAATCATAAATATGCTTTCCAAAAAGATTTAAGGTAGGACACTCCAAATTACTGTAAAAATACTATCAATGATTTACTACACCAATATTGATAACCACCGTTACACGTGACAACCAACGCAGAAAAAGCACAGAAAAAGAAAGGAGAACTAACTCTCTTTGATCGTCCGAAAGGGCTCGCCAGTAATTGATTTCGTTATTTTATTACACGATTACAACGCACCAAGTCGAGTTTAGCGTTTATGTGCCATAAAATATAAACGCAGTTATTGTTCCTCATCTCCTACATTGTACAAAGATTATTAAAAACACAATAAATAGCTATATTGGACTTGGCTCATGTAATACATATATTATGGATCCTACATCTATACTTTAATAAGAAAATGTAATCTTATACGGTAAACATTACATAACGTGAGTGCATGACAAACATATTTATTTATAATATATTTACTTACCATGTATTGAAATTTATTATTAATGAATGAATGACTCTGTTGTAGGTTGATTAGAGAGTGATTTACCCGACTCTTTACACATTGTGTATTTGCGAGGCGAGTAGAGCAAGAAAATGAAAATAATAAAAAATGTTCTATGTAAAAGAGATAAAAATAAAATAAAGATTGCACATCTTACCCGACGCCCCCGTTCAGGGCGGTGGCCACGCTAGGTCTCTCATAGCACATATGCATGCCAGCAATCCCCTTAACCTTATTGCCACTGAGCGAAATCTTGAACGGGTTACAGTACACAATCACAAAACAATGAACTTGGCGCACTTCACTTCACGCTAACACTCGTTCAACCGACACCACGTACGAACATCTTCCTCGGGACGTCCGACGTTCGCGTTCATCAACCGAGACAAAATCCAAGACGGTTACTGTGAAACAAATTTTCCATTAGACGCGGCACTCGAAATCGATGTAAACCAATCGGTTAACGGTTAATATTCATGTCGTGCCTCGCTTTATCGCTGGAAACGAATTAAACTCATATTGATCTCGCTCGTACCTCTCTCCCATAGCAGAACCCCGCTCATACATCCTATTAAACTTGCCAAAACTTCGGAATTAGGTCGATGTTAATTAACAATTTGGACCTTAAATGATTTAATTCAAATTATAAAAGTTTGCAAAACATAACTAATTTCGTATTCAACATTTTCCGTCTCGGAAGTTAACTTTGTGAACGCGTATTTAATTTATAAGAAGGCGGCCGTGGACCGTAAGTAGCTGAAGGAAAAGGCGACAGCATCATCTATAACGCTACAGTAGAGAAAATCACGTAAGCACATTTGTTTGGTACGAATCACGCAACTCGATCCGTATAGTTACCAAATATTTCAGCTGGGTTCGACAAGATTGATGGCCAGTATCATACGAAATAACACCTTTTTTGCACGCGTGCCCGTATTTTGCGTGTTAAAATTTATAATAAAAATGGCACTTTAAATATTTTGATCGCTCAATTGGGTTGATTAAATTGTTTTATGTATTTCAATATAAAGTTAAAACTTTTATTTATAAAAATATGAAATCATAACGCCTATGGAATTCGGCGGAAAATGGAGAGCAGAGTGTTTTAACAGTAGATAACAATTAGATATTTAAAATGTCCTTAAAAAAACACGGTGCGATATTCAAAAACGAGTTACCATCTTAATCGAAAGTACAATGATTACAAAATTTTCCGGGCGGCCAATGATTAATTGCTTTGGTCGGCTACTTTTTCCCTTATTTGTGTTTAGCGAGCGCGCGGCAAACAGGCTGCGGTGTTCTCGTGGGGGTCGGGAGTCGTGACGACCCATTACGCGGATCTTTTCGCGGGTGATTGATTGATTGACGTCGGTCAAAACGTATTTTGTAGAGCACGTATCGCTTATACATACATCTTTATTTTATGTTGGCTTTTCTCAATAAATGTCTATATTTTTAAATTGTAATATAATAAACAATTATATTACTATTATATTCATTCTTGGCACATTGACTGAATTCTGACAAAAAGTTAATTATAAATAATAATAAAAAATATAATTATAAATTACAATTTTTTCTTAATCGATATAATAGTGTTAAGATTTAAGATTATTAGAAGAAAATAAAAGTGACGTCATAAATGTACTATATTTATGACGTCACTGTTACATTATTATTTTCAAAGCAATTTACTTATTCGTTGATTTTTTTTAATTAACCTTATTTACATGGCAAACAATGCGACGTGTTAGTTCTTAACTTTTAGTTTTTTTGTATAAAGAAACCATTAAGGAAGTCGCCACAAGAAACTTGTTAATAGTAGCCAAGCAAATAGTAAATTAACAAACAATAACATTACATTATTCATTAACTTATTAGAATGATACATAGTTATAGTAAGTAACATGATGAAGTCCAAACAGTCAATATGCAAAAAAAAGTAGTACCTAATTAAAATGTCAGCCAAGGTTTTTACAATTCTCTGTGTACGAGGAAACCTCTATTAGAGCCAAATCTTGCCCGCGCTACATTTCAAATACATTAACCCACTTTAGAGCGAGGTCGGTCTAATCACCTTGTCACTAGATTTGATGATACAATTTTACATACTCGCCACTTTTGATCGCAAATCAACAGTTCCGAAAGAATTATAGCATTTCTGCTTAAAAGATCTTTATTGCCGCATTCCAAGATTTTTATTTTCTAAGAACCACAAACGTATATAAGAAGATAAGCTTTTTCATAGAAATGCTGATTCATTGTTTAACTTTCTGGTTTAAATTGAATTGAATGTATACTTAATACTTGATTATTAGTTGTATTATATTATACTAAGCAATAATGTACAAAAACGTGAAAACAATGCTCCCAAAGCTATATTTATAACTTTACAGCCTTTTGAATAAATTACGTAATCTTCATGCCCGTTTCTTTGTTCTAAAAACAATTTATGGCGACTCTACTCCTTTAGTCTGATATCTTTTGGTGTTCACAACTTTGTAATGAGTATTATAGTAACTTTATAATCAATATTTTATGTCATAAATGTCCAACAAAGACAGTATGATATAAATCAAAGTACTACTTATTTCAAGAGTTTCATGTCCAATAACCAATAATCTTTGACAATATGTAAATCACTTTTGTTTATATTTATATTATTTCTATACTGTTTAAATTATTTTTTTGACTATTATTAGTACAACTTAATGTATTGATATGACCAATATATTTAGCTTTGAGCAGTCATTAGTACCTCAAAAAGATGAATTAAATATATTTGCATAATCTAACTTAAACACAATAATCAATAATTACTTTGTTTAATCGTTTTATAACTGAATATCCTGTTCCTACAAATCCGCAATCATCATCTTAATTGGCAAATATAAGAGCCATCTCAAACAAAAATAAAAAAAAATGATCAAAACAAATGTTATAATAACAAAGCTATTTAAAAAAAATAGTACAATAGTTCCAGCGATAGAGCGTAACGCATGAATAGAGTCGAGTTGGGCGCATCCTTACGAGAAAAAAAATCCAATATTCCATATATCCAACACTGCAATCCAAGAGTTTCGAGTCACAGATTTCACTGTGCCGATCGCATACCGTCTCACGTCACGTTACGTTGTACGAGTACCCGCCAAAAGTGGTAGAGCAGAGTGACAGGAACACGTTCACACCGGCAGCGGCAGAGTGCGCGACTGGCGGCTGGCGGGCGGCGGCGCGGGGCGGGCAGAGGGGCGCGCGGGGGGGCGGGGCGCGCAGGTTATCGTCGGCAACACACTACACAGATAATGATGTCAAAAGTGGATCGGACTAATGCTCTATTATGTTGTAAACGTTCCAAATCCGATGTGGCGACCGTTTAGCGCCTTACATATCTTAAAATGTGCTAAACTATTGATAACATTAACACTATTTATATATTTTTTTTTTATAAAAATCATTTAGAGATTTAGTCGTTAAGATCTCTATCATAAATCATATTAAACAAACTAACCCATTTGATTTATATCACGAAAAGCAAACAAAACAATGAAACAAGTACAATATAATATACGAGTGTAGGTCGACGCGTTCGAACTGTATCAACAGAGACGAAGGCGAAGGTATCACTCCTTGAAATGAGCCGGGCGCCGCGTTTAGAGACCGACTGTAAATTTGATGTCCCATGATTGTTTACGGCAAACAAAAATTAACCTTAACACAAAATGGCACGGGTCGGTATTCGATCGGTGTTCCGTGAACCATTCTTTCTAGCTAAGATCGGAAATTGTTGATTTGGAGGGGACGCCAGCTTCAAATGTGCACCGTATCGCGACTGTTTTGAAGTCGCTTAAGCGTTGCTCGCTTTCAGGCGAACACCGTGTACCGTATTCTTGAATATTATTACAAGTTGCAAACCGAATTGCGACCTTATCACGACACAGTACGGCTCGTTTCTCTCCGCCGACGTATATTTCCATTTAGCAAGACGTCGTGCGGCTCTCTATATTTTGGCCGGATTAAGGAGCGTTCTTCGTTTGATGAATGTATCAGTCCGCTGAGGTTTTTGCGGTGCGTCTTGTGAAGTGGCCGTGACGCGGGGCGGCGGAGAGCGGAGGGCGGAGAGATATGTTTTTTCGCTTATTAAGTCACAGCACAAGCATCATTAGAGCCCTAAATGTGCAATCCGAGTTAAGTGACGGACATCAAAGCGTTTAATTCATCACGCTCACACCGTAGTTACTCACGTTTATTACTATAAATTGTGTACGAAACTCGGCACTAAAATAAACTCTGACATCAATTAGCATACGCGCGGAGCACGGCGAACTGTCGCTGTGAATTAGTCTTGTTAAGTAATTACATAGTTTCATGGAGTAGTTTATGTTGAACCTTTTTTTAACTACTATCATTATACGTAGCCTACACTTACATAAATAAAAATTTCCACTTATTATTTCCTTATTGAAATGAGATGCAAGCATTGTGGCCTTGTATAGAATTTTTCTTATTGGCCATTAAACGAATACCACATACAACTAATACGCGGTGACCCAAATTTCATGACAAGTGGAGCGGTCGCCGGCGCGGAAATAGGCGGATGATCCCGAGGGAGCGGCGAGGGGAAATTTAGGACCGACTGGGGAAACCACGCACACTTTCTACTCGCTCCGCGTTACATTACTGTTTATATTCGTTACTTAAATTAATATTACATACGTAATACGATATACGTTTTCTTTTTATTAAGACAATTTGACAAGCTCAATAATTACTTTTTTTAGATAACGTATAAAAATTTTAAAGTAGCGGTATTTCAAAATGCGCCTTTATTAAAAAAAATCCTAAGCGTAGTATAACAATTTAAAAATGTTAAAAGAATCAATCATTATTTTTACAATATTCGTATATAAATGTCGTAGAAGGTCGAAATAGTAACACTTAATCATAGTATATATTAAAATATATCACATAACAACGCTTTAGCATTGAACTTCACATACCCACACTACATTATCTAAGAACAAGGTTAACTCCCGCTATCAGTGTTGCTCTATGTCAGACTATTTTAATTTAATTCTTTTAAGGATATAACGAATGTAAAATAGGTTTATAAGAATAAAGATACGTTAGTTAAAAACGGAATTTTTACATAAATATTTAATGAAATTTAAGAAAAAATATAATATTATTTTTAGCTCTACGCTGTAACCTGAATCGAGTAATTTAAGTAAGTAGAGGGAATTTGCTAATACTAGATAATGTTATTACATGAACACACTCCGTTCCTCATTTTCCGCCCAATATTTGAGACAATGCGTGTTTAGCAGATAGACATCAACGCGGAAGAAAGAGCGAGAAGAAGAAAATAATTAATATCCCCGTGTGGTAATCGAACTCACAACCGCCGCATTAACTATAACAGCCAATCAATTAACATTAAATTGTAATTAAATAATAAAACCACATTTCAATTCCCACAAATAAGAAGTAGTTTCTTAAATTTAATATCCACATTATTAAAAAACGTCTACAATTTTCATTTATTGCAGTTCACATTCCCTTACGTGTGTCCCGCTAGATCCATTGTTGGTGGTGCCTTTATTACACCCTTCTGTGGGCAGGTGCAAGTGGCGTTTCGGTAACATTTAGAATATTTCTCACGGGATTCACTTATTCCGTTTTTATTAATTACTGTTTAAAAATTTAAAATAAATTTATTATGTGATAAAGTAGGTAACACTAAATGTATATAATTAATATAAAATTTTATTTATTATTATTTTTCATGTACACTACACTACACATTACTAAGCTCCAACCAGAACTTTAAATAAAAACAATAAAAATGTCAATCTCAATGCAAAACCCACATTACGTATTCAAAATTCAATAAACACTAGAGGACAGCATGAATCCAATTTTTCCATTGTCTTCAAAGACCATGAATCATCAAGTGTTCTATCGATAAGTGATTGTTCAAATACATGCACGAGTACATAATGCCTAATTCTAGTGACATTTGTATGTATGAACGTGCCTATATAGACGTTTTTACTACGTATCAAAGTATTTTTATTGTAGAGACACTTAGTTTTCACCCTCTTTTGGAGATTAAAATATAAAATAATTAATTACACTGAGTGGGAATCGAATACACAATCGTGTCCTTTACAGTCTCATACTAGTGCATCAATGGCCTCGTACATTGTGTTCTAATTGAATATATAATTTATGGCAATTCATTCGTAAGTTAGTGTTTTGGATATTTTAATTAGTATTTTGTCATAAAATTTGCCTAACAAAACAAAAATCATAATATCGACACATCCTACTACAATAATCAGATTAAACCAACATTATGCATGAGTAATGAGAACGTGCACTTTATAATATTGAAAGCTAAAAATGACATATGAGAGCACAATAGATTTTTTAACTGCAGTCTAAAAATATACGGCGCGCCGTATGCACTTACGTATGACGTATCGTATCGGATAGGTGGATACGTACAAAGGGGCCGAGACGGCGACGAAACCTTGTTGCAGCAAACATAAAGCTGGTAATGCTAAAATATATACTTTTGTGGACGGCTGTACGACAGACAAAGACGTTTGAAACAGGGCTGCGTTTGAGGACGGAAAATATAAAGTGAAAACGATTGGTACGGGTATATGTGAGGGTGATTCCGCATATGATACGACTCTTGTATAATAGTAGGTACTATTTCCATAATATATTACGTTTGTACATTTTATAAATGAAAGTAAATGTTAGAGAGTTAACAGTACTTTAAAATAAGATTATTTGCATATTAGGTCTCGTTCTAAAAAACTTACCAGTTTCAAAGCTTAAATTCTCAAAAGATCTATAATAATTATACATACATATATATAACATGTAAAGCAAAACAGTACAAAACAATAAAAAAGGAACCCTAAAATCTCCACCGCGCAGCCAGACGGAAAAATACGACGTCGTTCGGATACGATTGTTTCTCTATTCGGAACGCGAAATGCAAAGTATGAAATAATGATGGCGGCGAGAACGACCCACCCCCCACGGCTGCAGGAGTGTGCCCTCAAATGTGGCAAAAAGGGACTTGTTGCTTTATCACTGTCATATTTTAGCTGTAAAAGTTCATTTAATAAATGATGTTAACATTTTTGCACATTTACTTCTTTCGTAATTTTTTTTCGCATTGATATATTTTTTTTGTGTACTCCTACACAGACGACCCTGACTACTGAATAATTTAGCGAGACATTTTTAAATGACGCGAAAATTCAACAAAGTTTGTATAATAATACTTTTGTTTCTTTCAAGTATTACTTCGTTATGTCATACAAAAGGAACATATATGTTTATTTAGTATTTAGGTATATGTTGAATGAATGCTACATATAAGTCATACTTCATGTAAAATATCTTTATATAATTTCATACGAAAAATAATACCAAACACCACATTATAAATGGTTAATTACGTGTGGTTTTACACAATGATGTTTCATCTGTTTGACCTATGCAGTAAAGATCCGAGGTTAAACTTCCAGGATGCAGTCCATGAGAGATTAAATCGATTATAAAATATTTAAATGACAACTTTTTATAAAAATAATACTATATAGAAGTGAATTACATTTTATTCGCCGTAGTTAAGTAATCGATATAAAATCGCAACATCGATTTTGCTAGACATCCCATCCCTAGCGATGTCGCTCGAGGGCACACGTCTCTACTGCGATGACAGACACAGGACGCAATAACAGTAATTCATGTCGCGTTGATGATATTATTTGTTTTATTTTGATAGACTCGTTTCTTATATCTTTATATCATTAAATATATTTTAATATATTAATTTAAAAAGAGACAATTCGATGTATAGTGCATATATCACAAATGTATTCAAAATATTACAAACGCTCTAAATGGTATTAATTCAGCTCACATGAGCGCATGCTTAACATGTATGTAGATACTGGAATGGTACGCAAATCTACCTGTTGAATATTTGGTTTTGATACATATTACATACATATGTTCGTGTTCAGTCTCAAGCAGCTCTCAGTCTATATATTCGTGAGTAAAAAGCAAACGGTAAAAGCTTTCGAAGCTTTAAAGAAGCCTTTTGTGAAGTTAACAATCCGTTCTTCGGTCTCCATTGATTTAAGGACAATGAGTGCTAGATACTGATCGCAATCTCGCTTTGTCCTAACCCGATGGAACAAACATTTGTATGGCAAATATTTACTATGTGTAGTATGCAATTCCACGAAAATACGGGAGCAGGAAATTCTGTAATTGTGAGGTAGAGGGATTGTAAAATGTGATATACACATTTTATTTTTACTTTTTAATTCCATCATTGGAAAATATCTATATACCTACCTATATAAAAATTGTAAAAAAAATACCAGAAAACACACAACAATTATTATTTTCTTTGACAAACATAAAGTCTATATTCTTAAAAACATGCAATATATACATTTGTCTAATTCCACCTGTAACAAATGTCAATACGCCGAGGTTCACAATAAAATACTGCATATTCACAAGTAGGTAGGTAGTATTTGAGCAGTTTCAACGGGCAATATTTTATCTTACAGTCAGAAAAGTGGCTCGTCTCAAGACGGTTCCGTTTCTATACATAATAAAGTACATGCATTTGCAGTATATAGGTCAACTGCACGTTGGTAGAACGCAAATCGCGAATATATTAGACTTTCTCCCGCCGTGTTTACAATGTTCGAGAATAATGGCCGCCCGCTGAACGTTTCAAAGACAGGCTAATGAGGGAATTTTTGATTAACACCCCTCATTAGGGAACCAATTTACAATAAGGAAATGGACGGGAGCGGATGAAAGCTGCACAGACAGCTATGTACACGTACATATACGTATATCGCCCATAGCATTTGATAAATGTAGCGCTTTTGGACAATCAAAAAAGTGCAATAAAACTTCAACCGACAAAAGGTTTTTTGATATTTTTGGAATGAATTACCCGTGCAAATATTTGAACTTTTGTATTTGATCCGAATGCTTTGACAATTGTATGGTACGTGTGTCTGTGTAGCTTACCGCTGTGCCCCGCATATAATAGAGTAGCCAGAGGAAACCTAATGTAAAGACACTCCGTTCCCATTAAGACTCTTTACTCACTTTACAGCTATTTCTGGAGACATTGCGTGTTGAGTGGCGCAACTTAACGCCGCGCATTGCTTCGTTATCAGGGCGAGGAAATAAAAATATTAAATATTTGATTCCCCCAGGTGGGAACAAAACCACAACCTAACGCATTTACAGTCGCCCTCTATTGCCCCTGCAGTACGCCTGGCCTAAAATGGTACGTATATTAATTATTAAGTTATCTCTCACAGGAAACGGGGTTACATATAATTGCAAATATTATATTGAAAACTCAATATTCCACTGCAGTAAAAATGGACCGGCGTAGCATCAATTTATCTAGAACACCTAAAGCAGCTACGGTAACCACTCGAGGCCTTCACCCACAAATTTAAAAACTTTTTGGCAGATATTAACGAAGTACGATCAATCATTCCAGACCTTGTAGTCGCATATTTTTAATTTACTTGTCTACATTTCACGAATCAATATTTAAATTCGAGTACTTTGTAAAAGTTTAATTGGGATTTGTGGGCTTTACTTTTTAAGGTTTTTAAATGTTTCTAAGGTTTTATTTAAAAAATGAAATAAATCATTCAAATATAATAAAACAACTAATAAGAATGTATCTTTATGCATATATAAATGCACATTAGCTTATACAACCCAAAATTGAAATAATGTTTTAAATGAATTTTGACTCATTCACATTCAATGTTATTCACATGACAACACATACATTCTCATTAATAGTTACTCGCCTTAGCAGTCTTTTGTAGTAAAATTGTTCACATGTATCAAACCGAGCGACTCCCATATTAATTAATTACAGTTAAATAAAACAAGAAAACACAAAAAGAAATCAACAATAACAAAAAAAAAGCATAACTTATTTTACAAAAGTTTTAAGCTTCAATTCTCACCCATCCTTCCCACGGGGCGGAAAAACAAAAATCGCCCAAATAGAAGTATAATAGAAGGGTAACCAAGCAGAGTAATAAGACTGAATCACGTTGCATACTCTACATATTTGTCCTTATCGGGTAAAAATAAAGAGAGGTGAAGATATAAAATCCTACTTGGCTGTTAATTAGCGACGGCCGGACGATCAAAGGCCCCCGTGTATTTTGAGTTTAACAAGCTATCAATGCCAAGGTCCGCACACCTTGGTGACGCATTACGCGATTATATCATTAATTTTTTGTTTAAACGTTTTTATCATGGTAATAGTAGCGGAGGCAGCTGAAGTTCAGGATTCTATTCCCATCCGAGGTAATTAAATATTTAATATTTACACTTGCTCGCTCTGGTAACAAGACAAAGCGCGGCGTTGAAATCCGCCACTAAATATGCAATGCCTTCCGAATTCGGCGGGAAGTACGGAGTGGAAGTATATTCATGTGAACGGAGTGTCTTAACACTAGGTTCCCAGGGTCCTTCTTCCTACCCCCGCTACGTACGGGATACAGCTTGAAGTTAAAAAAGTTATAGATAGGTACTTAAAAGAAATGAAAACATTAATTTATTTTGTTAGTAATGAAAAATATAATATAATAAATGTGGAAATGTTAATATTTTAACGTTTTTTTTATTAAATTGATCCTTAATAATTGTAAAGATTTGACTATACTTATGTAAATGATGTGGACTTCACATTAAGCGATAATTATTGACAATGGTAAATTAAAGTTATTTTTTGTCATCTCAGAACAGGGGTCCTAAAGTCCACATAACAGAAATAACTGAAAAAAAGTTAGTAGACAATAAATTGACAATAACCATAACAACTTACTTACAATTATTTACAATACAATTATTTACAATTAGAAAAAAAAGGAAAAAGATCCTCCGTTCCACGGGCAGCAGGATGAGCAATCTATAAATACGAGACCCATTAAAATGAGACATGTGACAATAGCGTACTGATTGGGTGGAAGTTTCATAATAAATTATTATCGCGAGTGGCTTCATTGTTCGCCCGTGCTGCCGTTGATAATGTTATTAATAATTTCACGAATAAAATGGGTCGGGTTAATACAAAACGTGTAAGTGTGCGAGCTAATATTTACGCAATACAACAAAGACACGCATGACATCATGAAATGCCACATAAATGATGCATACCTGTACATGCATAAACGAATCAGTGAAAGCTCTTCCACATCAATATGGATCAGATAATATTATTATCATAATAATGTAACTAGCTATATTAAAAGCATTTGTTATCTATCTAATAGTTAAATTTGAATTGTAACCAATAAATACATTTATAAATGAGAAGTCATATATGTGTAGTAGACAATAGGCGTAAACAACACAATATCGGACTTGGTACATTGAAATTGTTTAAGCATATAAAACTATTCAAAGCTGAAATATTCGCCAAAACAAGAGAGCGTGTATTTACCGGCTTTCTATACAATGTTGATTGCCTTGACGGCGTGACACGTGCAAACTATTGATAATAAACTCTCTCTACAAACTCAACACTGTTTTCCTTTCGGTCACATTAACATGCACGCTGATAAGTATAGACTAATGTATTGATAAATTGTTATTTTATATGAATCTGTTAAATAACATGGCTTCTCTTAATTCGGTACAGATTCTTGAAATTATAAATGTCTATTATAGAAATTTGAAACGTAACGTCAGAGTTCAAAGGTCGATTCTTATTAGCCCAGAATAGACTTTCTATTTCTGTCTCTCAACTTGGTAACAGTACCGTTCATTATATATAATGTACTTTGATCCTAAAATGTTCGTAATGCTTACGTAAATTGTCTAAGTACTTATAATTTTTATAGCAATAATAATTTCTATAAAAAATCTTCACATAACATGTGAATATGCTAAAATCACAACAAGTACATTACCTTACATATTTGAATAAGGCTGCTTTATCAACCGCCCTGGGATCCTAATCCGATCTCGTCTACCCCTTTACATGTAGTAAAATATGCCGAGCGAAATATTCATTTGGAACGTGAATTGCTTATTATTCTTCTATCAACAATTAAATAACCTGTAGTTGTAAATTTTTTAACGATAAAATATTATACTAAGAAAATAAAAGTCACGGCGAGTGAAGCTGTAATCTGCTTATTTTATGATACTAAACAAGTGATTAAAAGTAACACTTTATGGACTATAATTTATATGACATTTGAATAATCTTAGTAATTTCGCAATAAAAATTTTAGGAATAAATTTGAAATAACCAAATTTATATAAACTATTTTACTAAACTTCAAATAGTCTACAACTAGAATTAAGTAAATAAGCCACGGCTAGCCCAAATTGCTCAACGCAATTGAACTGATTGCTTAAGTCATTCCCATTGATCACGAAGAAACGTAATACGCAAAAGCGACGAACTAGTTGAAGTACTGTAATTGTGTAAAATGTATTTACAGAAATTGCGAAATAAAATCACACAACAGAAATGCCTGAATTAAGTAAGATAATATCGTCGCACGCGCCTATCCCTCACAGTCAAACTTAGATCTGAACACACGCGAGCACATGTAAAAGAGAATGTATATTATGCTAATGGGAGATGAAAAAAGCGGGGATCCGACTGGCGAGTCGCCTTGATTGATTAGATGCACCTTTTTGTGCCGGAGGCCTTTGGGAATCTGTCCGAGGATGCCGTGCGGTCCCATTGTTTGTCCGCTTTAACGTCGCTGCGGACGACTACAATGGCCTGTCGTTTACTGAAAACTGGAAAGTAATAAATAGCTCGTAATCGTAAACACACGACGGCTCGTCATAAATTCTTGGGCCGCGAGCGGAGGCGACAACTTATAGATAACGTGTGCTCTCTCTCCGCCGCCGTGCCGGAGCAACAAAGTCATCTAACGTCTTGTTCCATTTCATTTACGCGTTAGATGAAAAGAGACTCGCTCTTGTGTGTAAGACTTTACTTGACGTAGATTGCTTTTTACGGGTTTACTTAGCGTTTATTTCGGCTTTTCGCAAAAATCTTTTTTTGGTTATATAATAATAAGTGTGGTCTTACATACTTATTTATTACAAAAACATGTGTTTATAATATCAGTTTTATAATTACAAGAATATCGAACAAAGTTTGAATCACATTAGTGATATATGTATCTACGATAATGAACTAAATAAAGATGGCAAATTAAACGTAAATTAGAAGAATGGAGTGTATAAATAAATTAATTTACACGGCCGATGTTTACGTCCGCGGTTCACGGCCGTTATGTGTGCAGTTGCGCAACATATATCCGTCCCGTTCTATCGCATACATTTTTCTAGTGGATCACACGTCGTTCTCTTTCCCTCGGTGATTTATAATCTAGGAGCTTTTACATTGCTACTTGTAAATGAACCTCGCCTCTGGGTATCAGAATTAAGATGGTACTATAAAATAATTATTGGTTTTGTTCGCTGTTTTATTTAAAGCTATTTAAGATACAAACAAACGAGCAATGAGTATTGATGTTTATCTGTGTACTAAAATAGACTACTACACGTGAGCAAAGTGTTTATAAATAAACTCAATTTTTAGGCCAAATTCATTGAATATTGAAATTTAGTTACTTATACATCTTTGATTCATTTAGTAAATTTATACAAAAAAGCAATCTGAAATGTCATGGTCTATTATCAATTCAAGCGAAAACAGCATAACAGCATTGATCAAATTTACAAATGAATAAATTCGCCCATAAATATTACCGATTTTTGGAGGTTAGGGGGAGCGAAAAGATGAATCCCTCTCTTTTTCATTTTTTTCTTTTCGGTCTCTCACTGGGTAAGCCGACTTTGCACAGTCCTGATCCTGCTGTCTAGTCTTTACTATTACTTGTATAGTACAGTATACTAGTACCTACTTATTACTTGTATTATTAATTTATACTTACTATATTACATTGCTACTTCATTTAGATTACTAATTTATAAAAAAAATAATATATGACTTATATTATATTTTTTTTAAAGACCTATCATTGAAAAAAAAAATGCAACAAAAGAAAAAAAAAACAACCAATCCTAACAAACAATAAAAAAAGAACATGCTATATGTAAATATACGTTACATAGATATTCACCTTCCCTCACATTCAATAGAACAGCGAGTGCCAAGTTAAAAAAAAAAGCGACATCGCGACGCAATGGTAATTAAAATAGAAATTAGAAAATAACGTACTTTCACGTAATTGATGGTAGTGCGAGTGGATAGGCGAAACTAATTATGCAGAGTGCAACACACTCGGCTGTACGTATGCATGTATATATGCATGTAGGTATTATATGAGCGGCGCGCTCGTCTTCTACGTACTACACTACCTAACTGGGTAAAGTCGTTAACTTGGCATTTGCAACTCGGGATTTCCTAAAGGAGATTTTGCGAGGCGAGAAACTTAAATATTTTATTCTGAAATAGTGTGCATCTTATAAATACGAAACAAGCATAAGATGATCGAAAAATAATGTATAATTGAGTTGTTAACTCACCGGCTCGACTCCAGCATCATTTTGTGTGGCCTGTAAAAGAAAAATCAAGGTTAGAAAAAACAAATATACATGAAAAATAATAATTACAAGCAAATAAGAAAGTAATTTGTAATAAAATAATAACTTAAAATGTTGTATTAATAAAAAATCATTACATAATATCCCCAAATCAGTGAAAATATATAAATAGTGAAACATAACATTGTTTTCACTTTTTAAGCTAAAAAAGACATTATTTTTTATATTATAAATATCGCCTCGGCTGAGAACAGAACTCATAACCACCACTTGCACACTTCCATTAGACACGTCCCATTTGCGCCACAACGGCATCAAATAGAAGCAACAAAACTAAATAAACCACGGAAAAATAACTAAAACTGTCGATAACAATTTTTATTGTAATAAAAATAAATGTCACTGAAGAGGAAAACCTAACAATGCAAGGCCACTATCAGAGCGGAATGAAATCAGAAATGTAAATCCGATATTAAACAGAAAACTAAATGGAATCGTATCTCGGATAGACACGAAAGCAATCACGATAATCTTGGTCGAGCCATGGACCCACCGTTGGGTATTAATCGATCACCCGAAGGACCTGTGGCGTGTTATTTTGCGGCCTCTGGGGATATTTTAACGGACTGTGATATCAATACGCAGAAACAATTATCAAACCATAGTCGCGGCCAGTCAACCGATTATACTTTGAATATTTGTGAAAAATATTTATATTATTAATAATAAAAATATGCATGTATGTGTTTGTTGTAAAATAAGGATATATGTATAACGCTCTTGTGCACATAAAGAAGTAAGTGTCATAAAAAATTGTGTTTAGAACATAATCGTAACTAGCCAATATATTGAGAAAAAATATAAAATTCAATGCTATAAATTAGAATAGCAGGAAATAGTTGATAATAAAAAATTAAAAAATATAATAATAATATACAATTTCAATGCTATTAAACAATTAAAAACATACAATTTGATAATAATATACAATACACTTTTAAAAAAATAATTCATCAAAATGTGTAAATAACATGTGAAATCATTAAAAATCAAAAGATTTCTATAAATAAAAATTTTACTAAACGTATAGGTAATATAATGTCTTTGCTTATCTCATTGCAATTATTGGTCTATAAATTGTTATCACCGTCAAGGTTGCCGAGGTCATCTCAAATTGCTACATTAGTTTCCATGGCCGTTCGTTTATCACTTATCAACACCGTTATCNCAAACCAATATCGGACAGATATTAGTCTGGACACCCTCTGAATGGACAAACTCCTTTTATTATCAAATCAAATTCCAAATATCAGTAGCTAACCATTTTAGTGTTGTTATAAATAATATTGCCAATTAAAAACAATTTATTAACACAGAAAAACTTATTAATATAAGTCTGACCCAGTAATTTTCCGTATCTGATGTACAAATATGCAATATACTCCATATGACGTAGTCTAACAAGGACTGTGCTGAAACGTGATCGATGTTAAATATTAGGCGTAAAATTAAAATTTGGCGATAATTTGGTTAATAATTGCATTTTCTTCTATGCTAGATATATTATTCAAATTACGTTTGCTGATCATTTAGACATAATTAACTGTCTTTAATACGATAAGATTTTTATTTAAAAAAAGCAGCAATTTGTTCGCGTTCGAGACATTATGTCGAATATCGGAGATCAACGCTGCGTTTTGTCAGTCATCTGGCTGAGAGAGAGAGAGAGAGAGAGACAAAATAAACATAATTTGTCAATTTATCATTTTTCAGATGTTTGGTTTTCTTTACCTTTTACATAACCACAACTACTTCAAAATATTTGAAACGTATGATTTTCTAAAATATATTAGGGACTACAAAATATTGTACGCGATTGATTGGTCTTCTTAAATTAATTTTAATAAAGATTTTATTTTTTCCATTATTTAACTAATTCAGCTATTATAATATATCCATAATGAGTGATAATTGTTATCCTAATCAATTTCAAGCAGGAAACAGATAAGTAAGCAGATAAGAAGTAAACGATACGCATTATCTACACGTACATCCCATATTTTGCACGTTACATATTATATTATTTCGTTACATTTATTCCGTTTTCATTTTGTACCTATTTATAAAAATATTTCAAGCAATAATATTCTCCGAAGTCAAAATAGTTCTTAATACTTCTGAATTTTACGGTGATATTTGAAATTTTGAGAATTTATATAAATGTATTATATTGGATTAATTTCTTATTTTCTTTAGCATCACGTTGAATTCCATACTTTAAGCCAAATTTCGAGACATTTTCGTTTTGAGTGGCGTAATTAAAATACCAGAGCGAGGAAATGAAAATAATTAATTGCCCCGATTGGAACTAAACCCACAAACTTTACATTTACAGTCTGGCGCTGTAATTTATTTTATAATTCACGCGAGTCGTCACCAACCACAACCACCTATCTATCTATCAACGATAAGATAAAAGCTATCAGTCCAATACGTTGTCACTACAATTCGCTTTAATAAAACAGAACAAAAAAAACACCACGATGCCACACGTTGAACTACCATCTCCATCTCCACCATCTTTTATTTCGGAGCAGGTAAATTTGCGATCCGACCCAAAATGAAACTAGTGACGTGAACGGATTTAAAGCTTAAAGTGTTTCAACAAAGAGTTTAAATTGAATCCGATATAGAAACATGCAATACTATCAAACGAATACAGTTCATAAAGCAGCGGGCGAAGCTTTAATTTTGTTTGAATATTAAGATATTATTTCAAATGTAGCGGTTATAGAGCTCAGTCATTAAAGGAATAAAAGTGGACAAAGGAAATGAAGCATCACTACATTATCAACTAAATACTGGCTTTGGTTATGCCGGTGCATTTTTAACTACATTTATCAATGTTTCATCTACTATTTACTGGTATTCTTTATTGCATGGTTATTAACTAATTAATCGATTTTTTAACGTTTTATTGTCTAAAAAGAATTAGAAATATTACGTGATGAGTGGCGGAACTGAACGCCGCTCTATTTCTTACCACAGCAGGAATTAAACCAATTGATTCTTACTACAGGGGAGCGAACTCACAACCATCACGTTTATAATCAGACACTAAACTAAATAAGTACCCACATATCTTTGTACCTATTACCCAACATCAAAAATGTCTATACCTATTTATGAATTTTTAATTAAATCATTTTAAAAGAACTAATTTAAAGATTAACTTAATATAATTAATTAAAAAAAATTACCTACCAATGGTGAATATCGGGCTCACATTATTAACTGGTCAACGTCTCGTATCGGAGCGATGCACACACACGAATAATTAATTGATGTGTCACGCCGCGAACACTGTTCATACTTTAACAAGAGCACTTATATAACAGCCTCGTTTCATTATAATACTGATTGATTTACAGTATTATTTAGATATACTTATAAAGCTTATTCATCATCATTTATTTGTCTAAAAAATTATATTTTTTTAGAAATAACGTAATAAATGCGATTTTGCCGAACTAAACTTTTTATTATATTATAGCTAAATTATCCAAAATATTTACATAAATTGAAAGCCTATGTATTATTCTGACGTTTAGCTTACATTACTGCAAAATTTCGTCTATCTTCTTTCAGTAGTATTATACTAAACCACGTCATAATGACGCTACAGATGTGCTAACAAAAAGGAAAATAAATCACTTCATATATATATTAAAATTAAAATTACTATTAAATTATTTTAATTGTATGACGATAGATAGTAAGATTAATCGACATTAAAGTAACTAAACTAAGGGAATTCTTAATGCCTAGGCGTTAAAAATAATAAAAGATTTAGAATTGTGAAATTCAAAGAATGTCTTAGTTTTGTATGGAATTTAAAACGCGGTCGTTGGAAATATTTGCTCTAAAGAAAGAATTGTTCCTCTCCTCCTTTATTCTGGTATCTCTCTAGATACTTATTATAATGAAAGTGACGAATATTTTTAATGTACAAAAGTAAAATAAGTTTACAATTGTTTTTTCACTCTATCATTGTTTAAGACAGGGATCATTATTTATCAGTGTTTAGACATTCATCATTATTATTTAAGGTCTTATACAGTGTTAATATCAATCTTATAAATAAGATTGTATTCCACTTATCGCTAAGTAATTTTCTTTTTTTATATTGGTTACTGGGTTAGATTTTAACATAGAAGTATGAGAAACGTTAAAATCAATCACTAGTCAGTTATCCATATTCAAAACCCACTGATTTTAGTTGCAACTAAAATATATATAGCACTTACATACGATTTAACACATATATGAAATATAATATTAAAGGTTATCAATTACATTTATGTATGAAACATCCAATTAAGCATTATGAAGTCGAATTCGAATTCCTTTAATTTTGATTCTGAGCAAACACGTATAATTTACTTGTGATGAATGACCAAAAACATATTATTAAATAATTACTAAGAATAGCGGTCATCTTCAAAGTAAACTTGTTCGTGATCAATTATTTGGTAGAGCAAAAAATTGAGAGATATTTATTAATTTTAGGTATATTCAGGAGTAATCTCATGTTTATGTAGTTTTCTAAAAATAACTTTAGAATATTTAAATTATATTAGGTACCAATATTTTAAACTAACTTTTGTATATTTGTCCTAATTACTCATACGAAAGGTATTAAAATACCGCAATCTAAGACGCACTGAGATCTTGGCGCTTAGTATCTTAAGGTAATAACTAATTGCAATCAAGAATCACACACCCACCTCTCATCACCTAATTAGAGGTCTCACCAACTCTGAGAGTAAAAACGTCCAATAAAATAACAGACGCAAACGTAAGAGGGTTACTTTAAGACGTGGTTAACGAAAGCATTGCTTGGTTCCGCAGATAATACATCAGCTCATTAGCAAGCGTAGTTCAGCTTAAAAGAGGCCAAGTGGTGCTAGAGAAATCATTTTTGAAACCGCCACACACACGAGTAACCTTAGTTGGAGAACCTAATTTTATTATTCCATTTATAAATACATTGCATCATTTGTTTTTATTTGAAAAATTTATTGGGAATTATGCATCGTACAATTAACGTATAATTGTTAAAGCTACTGCTTACTATGTTTGAAAAATAAAACGAAATAAACGGCGTAAGATATCCATCGATTCTGTGCCGATATTTTCAAGCTTTACCTCGATGTTTCAATACGCTAAATTAAATTTAAGCTGTGATCGTATTCTCACCTATCTACTCAAAACTTTAACACGATTGAACATACACGAAGAATTAACGACAAACAAGTTCTAAACTCTAGTAGGTACCCACCACCTTTTTACAAACAACATTTCCTTTTTGAATCTAGTGAGAAAATCAACACTATTTAAACCAGTTGGCACTTAAAGTGAGGCAAATCGAGACAAATAAATGAGTACTTCAGTAAATCTCGTTTTCCGCCTTTACATTCGAATATCAAGCTTTTAATCGAGTACTTAACGAGCTTTCACATACACAAAGTTATTTCACTTAAATGATAGTCTCAAGCGCCGAATAAATACTGTTACTTCATTGTTATTAACAGATCAGTAGTAAATAGTCCTTAGTAGAGTTTACGCAAAGTAAGGCAGTGGGTAACAATTTATTGAATAACCGACGGACCGACGGACGGGGCAAACTGTAACTAGCACCTGTCAAACGCAGTGATCGGCGTGCCTTCTCTAACACGAGGATGATTGTAGATTCGATTACCTGTTTTGGTTATTCATTGCAAAGACTAACTTAACTAACACTTTCCATCAAATTTTCAAGATATTGCATATTGAATTGCGTAACTGAAGAAAATGTTTCGATTGATTGAAGTACAAAATGTTTAATACACATAAAACAATTGTAATTTATGTACCTATATCAAAAAGTGTGGAACTAATATAGATAAAATATGAGAAATACACTCATTCAGTCACGGAAGAACGGCGTCAAATTCACTCGGTTCTGATATAATATTAAATCAATTACTCTTTTATGACGTTGAACTTGCAACTAGTTTTATGCATGCATTTTATTGTTCAAGTTGCACTTTTCACGGGAGATACTTCAGAGGTTTTACTGCTCTGAGATCTCTCGGTATTCTTATTAAAACTTTCCAGTGTGTTTGTCTTTTGTATAAAATGGATGAAACTAAGGCATCATAGAAAATATAGTATATAAAAGCTTTTAATTAGATTCGACGTGTTCATGGATATTCTTTGGGAAACTAAACTACTGTCAACGAGTACAGCGTAACTTCGATAAGTCAAATCGCAAGGGACAAACAAAAATTATTTCGATTTATGGCTTCTTTGTCCTGTCGTGAGTCGAGTTTTAGAAGTAAATAGAGCTAGACACCGAGCTTTAACGATAAGTTTGTTTCTTAAAATATTACGTAGCTTAGCATCTAGTAAGCGACAGCATCACAAGTTCATTCATCTTAATCAAGATTTTGAAAGGTCACTCAAGTAACTATTTGTAGCTGTAATTATTTAATAAGCTCACAACGTTTCTAAAACGCCTACGCCATGCCTAAAAATAAATTATTCTTAAGAAGAAAAATATTTATACAAATCTTAAAATCTAAGTATTAATTTGAATAGGTACAAAAAAAAATCTTTTAAGATCAGTGATATGTACTGTACATTATTATTCTTCACATACAGATCTAAAACAACACAAATAACAATTATTAACAACACAATTAACAATATTTCCATTTCCCTCTTTCCGCGTCCTTGTTGTTCCTCGAGTGGGAATTGAACCGCGTTTACTGTCACTTGTGCCACTGCGCCACTACTGACCACTTGGTCGTAAGTTTTAATTTATAAATCTATTCACTGTGGAACGATCACAGGCACAGTAGCGCCGAGTGTCTTACTAATAACTTCTTTCATATTTACAAATATTTGCTTTTATTCTTGACTTTATACACCCTTGCTTGTAGAACTTTTGCTATGAATGCTTAAGTAACTGTTGAAAGAGCTTTTTGTTCTTAAACGTGAAAGCTCAATATCTTCATGACTAATTTTTTTTATGAAAACCAGGTTAAGCGACGAGCAGGATGTTCGCTTTTTATGAATCTTTAGTTTCCCAGTAATTTCGCTGAGTATATTGTCCTTGAAATAAGCAAGTTAATATTAATATACTCGTATATTGGTTTTAATCAAAATAGTTATATTTTTTGAATACTATGAATGAATAGTTGTTGATTAAATTAATATAATGGAAATTATTTTACTATTTATATTTCTGTGCTTATGAACTTGATACAATAGGCAATATGTATGTTATTGTACATATTTTTGATAATGTACTGTCCGTAGTTCACTCACTAAAAGATAAGTATTTCTTAAATTAATTAATAAGGCGGAAATTGGAATTCAGTTCACCTAGCTAATATTCAATAACATCTAGAGCTCGGCTCTGTGCTGTGTTAATCTCCACCAGACTACAGTCGAATTTAGAGGGGAATCAGAGAACTAACTGTCTTAGATCTACGTTATCTCTGAAGAATGAAGCCAGCCCACATCTAGTGAAAAACTAAATCGTTTACAAGTGTAAACAACAATAGTACTATAGTAGTGCGGACGTGTTTACTGTACTGTAGACTGTAGTATAGTGTACTATAGTATAGTATAGTATGATATAGTATAGGCATCGCACCGGTGTGACGGGACTGGTTATCAGCTGTAGCGACCTTGCCAACGATTGCGTATTGCTTTCCACTTTGCATGTCAAGGGGAAACTACGAACAGGAATATCTTATTATAGAATACAGGATTTTATCAAGTTTTTTTGCATTTTTAATACATTTAATTCTATTATGTAAATCTAATAATAAATGAGTATCAATTATTATTAATTTCACGTGTTATGCGGAATAGGCCAAAATGGCATTGCTATTCAATTTCCGACCGAATATGATAGATATTACATAAGGCAACTTTTGACGCGGTACAGTGGTGACGTTGAATTCAACGACGACGCGACTTTTGGTTCGATTCGGTTGGACGAATTCGTCTTAAAGAAATATTTATGTTATAAATACATACAAATTTGGAGTAATACTTGATCTAGTTACATTCAACACAGCCTTATGTCACTGTTTTAAGATATAATCCGTAGATAAAAAGAATAAATTAAAATTTCAAAACATCAATAATAGCAAAACAAATTCATCTTAATTTTGCGCAATTTCATGTGTAAATCTAAAGATAAAAAAACATAATCTCTAATACCTTACAAATAAATAAGAAATACGATTGCATACAAAGAGAACACCTACCTACTTTCCTCACGTCACGTGTCGGGTAGTTGATAAAAAGAACAATAGCGTTTACCGGGAGTGGTTATCAGTTGTTACGCGACCTTGTTAGCTTTCATTGCACTTTGAATATTGCTCAACGTTTTACAAGTTAAGATATACTCTCGTGATTACAAAATGTATTCAACAAAGGTTTTGTTATTATAGGGTACGCCAGACTTCGTAAACTTATTTGATTGACATTTAGTTGAGAAACATTCAAATACTTGATTATTAAATATTCATAATTAGAAATGCTGAAAATTGTTTATGAAATAATTATGAAGTTAGTTAAGGCTAATATAACAGATGCATTGTCTAAACTATTAAAGATACGAAATTACAGCTTTAAATCTTAAGCCGCTAAAGAGAATTATTTAGGAGGAAAAATATTTCAAGTGTCTGGTCAAGACTTATATGTTATCACTGAAAAAGACTCTACCATTAATCTATATAAAACTTATTTCACGTAAAGTTGTCGTTGCTCAGCTAACAAAGGATAATAATATGTAAAAATGACAAAAAAGGTTTAAGCAAATAATCGTTTCCGAGAGACCTAAAACATTATAAAAAAAACTTAGAAAAAGTGCTTTTATAAAATTAAATTTGAACCGTTGAATATAAATGACCATATTATCTGAACAGTAATTCATCTGGATAATACAACTTCAGTAGGTAGGTATGCTATAATATAGCACTAAAAATGGGACAATGCTGTAATTTTTCGTTGCGTTCCACTTATTTCTTTTAGTGTCTGTTTTATCTTAATTTCCTTGCAGAAAAAATACTCTTACCTTATTAAACCGGCTTCCCTATTGTACAGCATATTCTATAGGATTATAATGATTAAATTGTCATTCAAATTGAAAGGGGACGAGAACTATTCCTGTCTACAGATACGTAGTTATAATACCTAAATATATCATAAATAATAATTTAATATTAATAATAATTTAGGTAGACAAATTGCTTTTAACGCAATGAAGGTACATATTTTGATAAAAGCAGGATACAAAAATCAAAAATGAAAATCACATACTTTGTTCATTTCCCAAGATACGAAAGTTGCACGACAATGCAATATGTTAGATCGAATAAAATTATATTCCAGCCATATTAAATAAACATACAAATAATTACAAGATAAAGTACTTATATAAGTAAACCGCAATGGGGAAAAATGTGTCAAGGTGTGGGGTTCAATCAAAATTCGACATTGCAGTATTACCAAAGGACACACGTGCACATAAATTTGTACATGTACATGCATGCACATACATATGTGCATGTGTGTCATATCGTTGCGCACATACGCGCATACGCAAATAACACCACGAAGGTAAGTGACTTATTAATATTCACATAATTCTGAATTCAATAGCGTAACTACACTTCATGAATAAAAGTCCGCCGCTCGATTTTATCGTCGGTTTCTTCTCGAAACGTGATAAATGCCGTGATTCACTCTCAAATATATTTGGAGTAATTGAGTTGTTAATGGTGAATCTTTTATAGGTATCATCGAATGCCTACATAAACAAACGCTATTTTGTTAGTTAAAAGATAAAATGTTAAGGCAACTAAATGTTAAAATGTACAGTAGAAAATTAAATTAAATTAATTCTTGTAGAAAATTAACTCTACATAGATTTAGGTACTACTGTTACAATTTATTCTTGGCTTTTGTTTTGTATTAGGTATAGTACTTAAACTGTAGGTTATAAGTTCAATATAGGACCAGAGACAAATATGTTTTTTTGCACTTGCCACCCTAAATCAAATTTCAACGTGGTCTTTTGTCCTGTCCCTCGTGTGGGAGTCGAACCCGCAACCATCGCGTTTGCGAACGATGCAATGTCACAAATGTCATTACAAAAAATATTTTTCTTTATCAATAAAAAAAGAAATACAATATTTGTCCTCATATTTAAAACAAGAAATATTATAAAATATAACACTATGACAGTTTCACAGTTGCGTTATTCACATTTTAATCTTCTTTATGCATGAGATATGTTTCTTTTATTGCCACTCCAGGGAATTGAGTTATTAAGAAAATATTACTTAGACTACTTGCGTTTAGCAATAAGCGGTTCTTATTACTTAAAGTTTCAAAGAGAAACTTATTTAGAATACTTGACTAGACTTGTCGTCAAAAGAAAATTAATAAAATCATAGGAAAGCTTCCTACTGGGCATTATTATATCAACTTTTTCTATTAAAGCCATTGTCGTTGCGGTAATTAATGTCATAGTAAGGCGTAAAATCCATATTTAATATTTTTTTATTTTATATTAGCTTCATGCTGTATCCCGCATATAGCAGGGTAAGCAGAGGGAACAGAGTGTTAAGACACTCCATTTCCATTAAGATACTCCCGTTCCTCACTTTCCGCCGAATTCTGGAGATATTACGTGTTGAATGGCGGAACTCAACGCCGCACTTGGCCTCGTTACCAGAAACAGAAAATAAAAATATTTAATAACGGAGTGACTTAACACTTCAATCCACCATCTCTCTTAATAATAATGCATGTTCTGTAGTAAAAACTATTTGCATAGCAATTGACATTATGACGATCGAAAGACTTTTATTTTCCCTGAAAAAACATCAGCGAAAACAATTAAACAATAATATTCACCTACTTTCATCGTATCAGACTGTGACCTTTCCAAATGCTGCACGAAACTTCTAAACAATGAAAAGCAAACTTGTCGGTGTTGTTAAAATATTCATGAAGAACAAATAAGTTTCTATTTAGTTTTACTTAAGAGAATATCATTTATTTTAAATACATATCTATTACGTTGAGGAAGTCGTGGCGCAGTGGCACGAGCGCACTGTAAACGCGGCGGTTGTGAGTTCGATTCTCACTCGGGGGAATGAATTATTAATTATTTATTAATAATTTTATTTTGCACTTTGGTAACAAGGCAGAGCGCGGCGTTGGGTGCCGCCACTCAATGTGGGAAAGTGGGGAACGGAGTGCTTTAACATAGGTTCTTTCTGTCTACCCAGTATGTGGGGATGGATTCAGCGTGAGGCTGAAAAATAATAATAATACCTATTTACCCTACCCCACTCTTTAGCATTATAATATTAATACACAAGTCAAATAAGGAAAATTGTAATCATTGAGGATGCAAATTATGTTCTATGTAATGTATTTTTCTGTGAATAATGTAAAAAATAATCCTTCACAGCAATCGTCCATAGTCAATTATATACATTAGGTATATATCAATAATATAATATTACATTAACAAGTATTAATATTTTAAAAGTGTTAATTTGTAAAATTTAGAAGATATGTAGAGAGCGTTTGGCTCTCCGTTCTCTACTACTACGACTTCCCNTTTGCACTTTGGTAACAAGGCAGAGCGCGGCGTTGGGTGCCGCCACTCAATGTGGGAAAGTGGGGAACGGAGTGCTTTAACATAGGTTCTTTCTGTCTACCCAGTATATGGGGATGGATTCAGCGTGAGGCTGAAAAAAAAAAATAATACCTATTTACCCTACTATAATAATAGCTACATACTAACACTCTTTAGCATTATAATATTAATACACAAGTCAAATAAGGAAAATTGTAATCATTGAGAATGCAAATTACGTTCTATGTAATATATTTTTCTGTGAATAATGTAAAAAATAATCCTTCACAGCAATTGTCCATAGTCAATTATATACATTAGGTATATATCAATTATATATATTGTTACATTAACAAGTATTAATATTTTAAAAGTGTGAATTTGTAAAATTTAGAAGATATGTAGAGAGCGTTTGGCGCTCCGTTCTCTACTACTACGACTAGCCCGCTGGGGATAAAGCGTGAAGTTAAGTAGAAGATATTGATGAGGCCAGTCATGGCGCTGGGGCACACGCGTGCGACTATGAAAGCGACCGGTTGTAGATTCACAATTCACGGAATTGAAATATGTATTTAAAATTTCTTTTCCTTGTTCAGGTAACGAGGCAAAGCCCAGCGTTAGGTTCCAACTTCCGCCACTCAACACGCCATGCAACGGTAGTGTTATAATGGGAACGGAGCACCTTAACACTAGGTTACCCGGGTACCCTCTGCCTCCTCTGTTATATGCAGGATACAGCGTGAAGCTAAAAATAAATTAATATATGGTAATGCTTGCAAGCAGTTATGTTTTAGTATCTTTTAACTTGTGACATTATACAGGAAACTCATAGCAAAGTGGTTGATTGATTGTGTAGTGACGACAAGTACTTTATATGACATTTAAAAAAAACCTACATTTTTTATTTCAATTATTATAATTAGTTAGATGATTGATAAACGGAATATTACCAAGGACATAATCGAAGTTTGAAAATATAGTTATAACTAACTAAAGTTTGTTTAGACTGTCGAGAGAGAATATTACAAGTCAATTAGTGGTTTGATACTAAGCACGACCTACATCCTAACCTCAGTATTTATGTGGTGAAGTGCTGTTTTGGTCTAAATTATAAATTATAGGCCTCAATAATTACATCATGACGCAGGTTAAGAGTACTTGATTGTTTGTGATAGTTATAGGTTCAAATGCATCCTGAGATTTTTTTTTGAGATATTAATTGATATTTTATATTCAAGTAATTTTACTGATATGTTTAAATGTAGGTACAACACATTTCTTTCACATTTAGAGGTAATGATTGTGACGTTAATTGCGTGATAATTAACTTTATTTTAACTCAATTACGAAAATCAAACATAGTTTAATATATAATTAAGAATTAAAACGAATACTATTACTTATTTATAGCAACAACAACTATTTCCCCCCAAAGTATCTGTGCGAACGTAAATACATTCATTACTACAGTGGACCAACTCTACACGAGTCGCATACAACAGATCTCAGTGGAAATTCCAATCAAAATGTAAATTTAAACCACCACTAGTTTACATTTATTTACTGTTTGTCGTCGGAAGCTGGGCTGGAGCTCGTCTGCTTTACCTGCTGACCGTATCATTATGAAGCAACTGTCAACTTCTAAATATGTTAGGAAACACCGACATTGTGCTTACTTTCTGACAATTCATATTAAATATATGTAAATATTGTTGTATTTGTATGTTCCGCGCACAAAAATAAACTTGTCACACACTGAAATGGTACAGGTAGGTTTCTAAGTTATACGAGAATATTTAATAGAGATAAAAAAAACGTTTTCACGTTCTTCCCACATAGCAGGGCATCGAAAGAGAACTAAGTGCTAAGATCCTCTTCCCCACATTTCGCCTAATTTTCAAACTTTTCACAGCGTATTAATTTTGAGTTGCGAAACTCAACACTGCGCTTCGTGCGAAGAAATAATATAAGTAACTAAAACATAAATGTGTAGACAATCTACGAAACAAAAAGAATAACAGGTACTTATAAAGCAAGAAATATATTTTAAAAATTATAATACAAAGTAAAATTATGTGATACATTCATATTATACGCTGTGAAAAATTTGCAAAAAAAATATTATTCAACATAATTAATACAGCAGAACACATTTTAAACTAGTAACACCATTTTAAATAAAATTCATATTTATATTATTATCTACGTTAACCGTCATGTTAATACGATGCATCTCGCTATACCTACTTATATCATTTTATTTGCCTTTGACGTCGTTTGCTAGAACACGAGAAGCTCGTAGAAATAATTTTGCCTAAAAATATTAAGTACGTAGGAACATTTTAAAAAGAGTTGTTGAAGTTTAACAAAGACTTCGCTAAAATTTTTATGAAACATTTTGATACAAATAACTTGAAAATATTAGCGCTGCATAGTCCTTTGCGCAAATAGATTTATTCGGCAAAAGTTAATTAAGAGGAACCTTAAGAATAAAGTATGCCTAAATGGCATTACAAAATTTAAGCATAACAGAGAAAAATATTGATAAGGATTTCATTTGTGACACGTAATTTCTTAAATATCTATAATTATATGATTCTAGCATTACACAACAGTAAATGCAAGTTTCATTTATCCCACCTCCATAGATATAAGGAGAGTTTTGGAGCGGAACAGTTAAGTGCTTCGGTCGCCGAGGTCTACGCTTCCATTGTACCGTCACAAAAGAAACCTAGGCAAAGGATTTCTTTTATAATAAACTGGGGTAAATACTATAAACAACACTTGATAACAAACTTTGAAATTTGAAAATCGATTTGAAATGCCATCGATCTACTTAATTTGAAATAAACAAACGAAATTCCTTTTTATTATAATCAACATAACTTACAAAGAGCTTATAAAAATATAAGAAAACTTTTCTTTGTTGACTTTAATTTCAGTTAAAGGTTAGTCTTTAATTAAAATTAAAGTCAACAATATAACAATTACCAGGACTACCGTTAGTTAGGAAAGTCTATCCGTACTTTTGCCTCGAGACCGGAGCGAAAATAATAAATATTTCATTTCCACGAGTGGGAATCGAACTCACAACATATCGCGTTTACAGTCACACGCGTGTGTCACTGCGCCACGACTGGCTCGTAGATGACAGAAAATTAATTATTTTCTGTAATATAATATTTTAACGTGAACTGGTAACCAACAGTGACACACGAGACGACTGCGGACATTGAAACTACCTCGTCATTTACATATTACCGAGTGAAACTGCATATAAAGTTTAAGAAGAAGAATTTGCATTTGCATTCAATGACAATTTTCCTGCCAATTGACAGAGAAAATAATGTTCCATGCATAAAGGTTATTTATTACGTTTTATTCTATTTTTGTAATAAATATCTGCATATAATTATTTTTAAATTATTCTTAATTATGAAATAAAATCCCAAAATATTTAAATTACAATTTATTAAGTATATATCAGTATAGATAACCATATTAAAATAATGCCGTAGCTAGTATACACCTATATAAAACTATAATACTACAAGCCATTCTATATTGCGAAGTCAACAGTACTCTATTATTATCTATCAATAACTTCAATACATTTATATGAAATAATCGTCCTGAACGAGGTTAAGGTGCAGTGAAACACGCGGAGGCAATTACGCCTCGCGCACTCGCAAATAGCTGACCGCTCAAAGAAACCGTAGCACATACGAGTACGCAATCAATCTAAATGGAATTGTTATACTTTTTGCATTTTTTATACTTTCGACTGCCTCGCGCGGGAATCGAAACGACAACCATCGCGTTTACAGTCAGAACTCAAATGCTATGTATGCCGCTGCGCCACGACGGTCTTATAGGAATAAAACCCGATTCATTTTCATTCAAATTAAACAAACAACAATCCCAGTAACTACAACTTTAAAATAAAATAAAATTTTAACAAGAAGCACGACATCATAGTATTAATTAAAATTCTACTTCGCTTTAACTTTTATATAACATCAGTATTGAATATTTAATTTTACGCAATTAATAGACGTTCTTATGATAGTTAATTTACATAACGTTAACTTAATTAGGGTTTAACACACGTTTAAAACAATTATAAAATTACGTTTATTTTACTTGAGCGATGAAAGAATATTATTGTTACATTTTAAATGATTGTAGTAAGTAACCTTTAGATAGAAAAGAAGAAAATAGTTTATTACAATAGCTCAACAAAATTAAACTGCGTTAGCCTAGTATCAATCATTTACTTTATTAAACATATTTACATATTAAATTATCAACACTTTCGAAAATATCGAACGTTCAAGAATAGGGCACTGAACTGGCAGCCGTCCAACATCACCTACAGCAGTCATTAATGGAGCCGACTATTTTATTTCAAGATACGGAATTGCAATACATAATATTTTGTTTTAAAATATAAAAAAAATGCTTGTCGAAATGTTGAAAAGGATTTTATTAATTAAAAAATAATCTACATTTTTGTAAAAAATGAAAACTCCCTTTTCTTTGTGTAAAAGCACTACATTGTAGGAAATTATTGTATTTCAGTTAAATGCAAAAGTAATTTGTAAAATCACTGGATCTCACGAAAACATAAATTAATATATTATATTTTAAATGCGTTTCACGCTGTATATATCTCACATATACTAGGGTCACAGTCAGAAGGAGTCAAGTGTTAAGACACTTCGTCCGAAATCGATCGATCTATTCGAAATGAAAATATGTAATTTTTTCGAGTAAGAATCAAATTCGATGCTCCACGATGGTCTCAAATTAAAAATATATATAATATATTTCAATAATTTTAAAACAATAACTATAAATTTTTTTTTCTTTGTCTAGAAGATGACTCAAGGTGCATGAAAATGCAATAGCACATTTCAAAACTTAACAATAAAATCGTTGTCTTTGTTAATCTACAGTTGTACAAATAAAGTCTACATTATCGAGTGCTATCTGTATCTAAGCAGTTTAGGCGTACACAATGGTGGCACCAATTGTTCTTATATAAACAGTAGCGTTAAGTAGACTATACTGGGGCATTTTTTAATCGAAAGGCTCAATCATTTATATTATTTTTATTGACCAGAAAGTTACTTTTATATAATGTTCTTTTAAGTTTTCAAAATTATACAGACAGAACTATAATGGTGAAAATGTTTAGAGTCGGGAGTCGGACCCACAACCGTCGCGGTCGCGGCAATTGCAGGCCCCTGCACCACTAGATTATTTATTGTTAAATTCGAAATAACTTATTTTAAACTTAATTTTACATTTTGCATTAGAGCATGAGGACCCGACTCTCCATATCCGGGTGTATGAAGAGGTTGAGGATAGTGGAAGAGGTGAAAGAGGTGTACAGAGACCGTACCCATTGGCGCTCCGTTCTCTCTGACTATACAACTACAAAAACGTGAAGCTGAAAACAAAAAAATATATAAATAACTATAAATCCCTCTAATAGTGTTGTTACAATTTTAAACGGAAACTACATAAATAACAAAGACAAATACCTACATATAATGTATGTAGACACACATGAAATAATTAGTGTTAAACAAAACTAACGACAGTTCGACAATTTACCACAGGGAAGGCTGTCGGCGACGATATTTCGAGATAAGCCACTTCGCTGAACGCTCCTGTTAGGTTCCCACGCCACTAGAGCGGGGTGTGGTCGGTGTGTGAGCGGTTAGACTGTGAATTAGACTATTTAATTATACTAGCGACATAACCCGGCTTCGCTCACTTCATGTTATTGTTATAATATAGCCAAATCATACAACATTTTTATAAATTGTAGCCTGTGTTATTTTAATTTATAAGCTATATTACAACAAAATGTTATATAAATCCGTTCAATATTTTTTGCACATTTGTAGAACAAATCTTGAGCCATCCTCACAAACTTACATATTTATAATATTAGTTACTATCTATTAATTAATATTTGAAAACAATTAAATCATGATTTTAATAATTCAATTATAGTCTTAAATACAGATATACCAAAACTAATGCATACATACACATGTGTTTGCAAAACACTTAAAAGTCCTTAATTTTACTTATCATTTATAACACTCTAATTATAATATTAATTTCGTTCAAAATTTCAAAAATGATTATACAATTATCAGACAATATAATGTTAAATTCCTATTTAATAATAAGAGCAATTTAAGACACAATCTAAAATAAACCAAATAAACTAAATGAAAACTATCAAAATATAACCCGCTCCAACACCGTACACACACTAGACGCACACGTCCACAGTGCCACACGAATGCCGGGCCATTTCGTGNCATGTAGACACACATGAAATAATTAGTGTTAAACAAAACTAACGACAGTTCGACAATTTACCACAGGGAAGGCTGTCGGCGACGATATTTCGAGATAAGCCACTTCGCTGAACGCTCCTGTTAGGTTCCCACGCCACTAGAGCGGGGTGTGGTCGGTGTGTGAGCGGTTAGACTGTGAATTAGACTATTTCATTATACTAGCGACAAAACCCGGCTTCGCCCACTTCATGTTATTGTTATAATATAGCTAAATTATACAACATTTTTTGCACTTTTGTAGAACAAATATTGAGCCATCCTCACAAACTGACACATTTACAATATTAGTTAATATCTATTAATTAATATTTGAAAACAATTAAATCATGATTTTAATGATTCAATTATACTCTTGAATACAGATGTAACTAAACTAACATAAGCATTGTTTTCTAATGAAATGTATGGTTACATAATAAAATTATGCGTACATACACATGTGTTTGCAAAACATTTAAAAGTCCTTAATTTTACTTATCATTTATAACACTCTAATTGTAATATTAATTTCGTTCAAAATTTAAAAAATGATTATACAATTATCAGACAATATAATGTTAAATTCGTATTTAATAATAAGAGCAATTTAAGACACAATCTAAACTAAACTAAATGAAATCTATCAAAAATTAACCCGCTACAACACCGTACACACACTAGACGCACACGTCCACAGTGCCACACGAATGCCGAGCCATTTCGTGTTAAAATATAATATAAACTTAAACTCTTCTATTAAATTTACAGATCTTGAATTTAAATAGTTTGTACAAGCTCATAGTAAAAGTTCATTTGCGTAACCCCGTCGAAACTGCCCGCCTTGGAATTTCACTGTATTATACATTGTAAATATTTATAGGGGTCAAGGGCCTGTGAACATTCAAACTGGATTGTCGCTATGGTATTCATAGTAGAATAATGGAAATTAATAAATATTTCAAAAGAAAAATATACCAATGTTATTTAGGTGAAAACTTTATTTATAAATTTAAAAAAGATTTATAGTACGAAATAAGGTGTAATCAAAAACAACATTAACAAACAAAACAGTATTTTATGCACATATAATTTATCGTGAAGCTGGTTGCTATTTTAGGTTTTCCGTATCAAAATACAGAACGTAACATACGTTAAATAAAAATAATTATTATTTAGAAAACTTTATTTTAATGTAAAAACGTTAAACGTTACGTGTCACGGCCGCCTTGAAGTTAGGTTTTGTGAACTTTTAAAAGTAGGTAAGAAAATATCCGAAAATCAAGCCATCTATCTATCTACAGCTAACTTTATTTGATTGTCTTATATTGATATCTGATTTGATTGATTGATTGATATCTTCGAAATTACCAAATAAAAAATCTTATTTAATTTCAAAAAGATAAATTATATTAACCCATTAAATTTAAAAATAAGACATAAATAAAAACATCCAATATAAAGTACCAGGAAGACATAAAACGTAAGGAGCAATATCAACTGGGTCTTTTCCCAACATAGCGGTCTTCGACCCGGGAAGAAAACGCCTTGACCCGCGAACTCCTGCCAACCTCCTAACGCCCGCTGTTGTCCTGGTACTCCGGCTCCATCACCCAAAACGTACGATGACCCCTTCGAGTTCGGTTACGCACCTAACCGTTCATAATGCGAGATATATATTCTTTTGAATTCTTAATGGATTTTTTATAGTATCAATTAATATCAATTATTCTTATTTGTATAAGAATTTTTATAAATTATATTGTTGAAAAGAATGTTAAAACGTTGAAATTTAATTTAATTTATGTTCTTATTTTTAAATAATTATAAGTATAAAAATTTTTTAACTTCTTTTTTTAACAGTAAGCCCATATATTTACACGATATCTAATACATATAATTTACGCTATATTAGTGCAGTTCAGTTGGAATTTACATATCTGACCACGAAGCCTATTTCGTCCCTTTCGGGGGAATGTTATTACGTATTATATATAATTTTCATAGAACACATGACGGCGTTGAGTTACAGACTGTTTCTTAACCTACCTTTCAAACAGCTATGGACGCACTTAAGGATAGTCACCCAATATTACATTTCTAAATTAGAACAAAGTAATAAATAAAAAATTTAAATTTTCCCCAAATAGAAAAAAAAATCAATTACCATTACTATTATATTAATAATCAATATCAACATTAACTGTGATGAACCGTAACACCGCGTCACTCGAGCCCGACCTGGCAGACGTCACCAGCCGACACCGAAGTGAATGACCCAACAACCTTGAAGTATACGTATATTATATACCTATGTTCAGACATCGGAGCACCCAAATTCGCTACACAATTTAAAAATCTTCTCAGTCCACATATAAAATTACTCTAAACGCTTTATAAATAACAGGTTTACAAGTAAATGTCTAAATAACACTTGATTATTACTCTTTTTTTAACTTCACGCTGTATCCCGCATACTTTGTTTTTCCAGAGCGAGGAAATTATTACATTAAATAATTTAAAATTAAATACCCGAGCAGGAATCGAACCCCCTTCTCGCGTCACTTGTTTGAGCCACAACGACGTCTTATTATTTTGAAGTTGCAACGTTGTTTTCAAACTACAATAGAACGTTTTATATAGAGTTGAAAGTGACAAGGACGATTTTTTATGTGCACGTAATAAAGAAGATTAATTAATATCATAGTTATGATTGAGTCTGTCTGTAAGCGCGGTGATTATGGGTTCGATCGTGAGTATGAATCGCTCTGGTAAAAAGTCAAAGCGCGGCCTTGAGTTCCGCTACTCATCACGCAATATCTCAAGAGCTCGGCGGAAAATAGGGAACGGAAGTGTCTCAGTGGGAAACAGAATATCTTGACACTACCCTTTGCCTACTCCTACTACGTGCGGAATAAATCGTGACACTAAAGAAATACTTAGTCATTAGTGATAGTCATGTGTGTGCATATCAGTCACTATAGTATGTTAGACGTTAATTAATTATTATATTATATATTACCCTGCTACATGGAATATTGTTAAACAAACGTGCCTTCAAATTTTATTTAATAATTAAATAAAATTAAAGCAGTGAACTTTTTTTTCTTAATAGCAGGGTGGCTAAACAAAGTCTAAAGCCACTCCGTTCTCCATTTTATTTTTAGTTAAAATACATTAAATAGTATTTAGTGACAAAATACTACTAACAGTTTATAAGTAAGTAAGTTTACTAAACATTATAAAATTTTATTAGATACAGGAAACCAGTCACATGTAGTCCGTATTAAAGCATGACTTACATAACTAATAAAGAGTTTAAAACATACGCGTTAGCTTAGAGACACGAGATCAAGATTTGAACTCATAACCTCTGCGTAGGGCAAACGACGTTCTTTGAACCCATTCTTCAGTGCAAGTCTATAGGCGTCATGAAATATACAAGCTTTGTATTGAAATATACATTTTTTTACGTATATTATATTGTTATAACTCTATTATCTTTTATTTAATCACATACTTTAAAAAGTAAACATTTACGATGTATGCATGTATAAATGTATATGTAACTGATAAATATAAAAAATAAATTATACATTGATATAATTTAGTTTTCGTTTTTAAATTGTTGTAGGTATTTAAATTATAAAAACAATTGTTCAAATACTTGCACTAAAACACCTGGGAAATAAACCTGAAAGGCATTTTTATAATTTAGTTACACTCAACTCATATGATTTTTTCAGCTTCACTCAGTACCCCGCATGTAACAGGGTAGACAGAAGGCCCCTAGTATTAAAACATTCCGCTCCCTTCTTTCCGTCAAATNAAAAAAAAATCAATTACCATTACTATTATATTAATAATCAATATCAACATTAACTGTGATGAACCGTAACACCGCGTCACTCGAGCCCGACCTGGCAGACGTCACCAGCCGACACCCAAGTGAATGACCCAACAACCTTGAAGTATACGTATATTATATACCTACCTATGTTCAGACATCGGAGCACCCAAATTCGCTACACAATTTAAAAATCTTCTCAGTCCACATATAAAATTACTCTAAACGCTTTATAAATAACAGGTTTACAAGTAAATGTCTAAATAACACGTGATTATTACTTTTTTTTTAAACTTCACGCTGTATCCCGCATACTTTGTTTTTCCAGAGCGAGGAAATTATTACATTAAATAATTTAAAATTAAATACCCGAGCAGGAATCGAACCCCCTCTCGCGTCACTTGCTTTAGCCTCAGCAACGTCTTATTATTTTGAAGTTGCAACATAGTTTTCAAACTAATCTTTTTTCCTATACTACTTCAATACAACGTTTCATATAGAGTTGAAAGTGACAAGGACGATTTTTTATGTGTATGTAATAAAGAAGATTAACTAATATCATAATTATTATTTAGTCTGTCGTAGCGTCAGGATGTAAGCGAAGTGATTATGGGTTCGATTCCTAGTCGTGAGTGTGAATCGCTGTGGTAAAAAGTCCAAAGTGCGGAATTATAAGTAACTAAACAATGTAAAATTTAATTAGATACAGGAAACCAGACACATTTAGTCCGTATTATAGCATGACTTACATAACTAATAAAGAGTTTAAAACATACGCGTTAGTTTAGACACGAGATCAAGATTTGAACTCATAACCTCTGCGTAGGGCAAACGACGTTCTTTGAACCCATTCTCCAGTGCAAGTCTATAGTCGTCATGAAATATAAAATCTCTGTATTGAAATATACAATTTTTTTTTTACATATATTGTTATAACTGTATTATATTTTTTTATTTAATCGCATACATACTTTAAAAAGTAAACATTTACGATGTATGCATGTATATGTAACTGGTAAATATAAAAAATAAATTATACATTGATATAATTTAGTTTTAGTATTTGATATAATTTATTATAAAAACAATTGTTCAAATACTTGCACTAAAACACCTGGGAAATAAAGCCGAAAGGCATTTTTATAATTTAGTTTCACTCAACTCATATGATTTTCAGCTTCACTCAGTACCCCGCATGTAACAGGGTAGACAGAGGGGCCCTAGTGTTAAGACACTCCGCTCCCTACTTTCCTCCAAATTCTAGACGCGTTGTGTATTGAGTGGCATAACTCGACACCAGAGCAAACAAATGAAAATATTCAATACACAATTTCTTCGAGTGGAAATCGAACTCACAACCTATCGCGTTAACAGTTACACGCTTGTTTATAATCGATGCATATATTAAATACAATTAAAGCTTAGGAGAACATGTGATTAACATTAGCTAGTTGTACATTCAGATCACACGGCACATTACCGAGGCAATCGATTAACCGCGTGAGCCCCGTACGGTTCAGATAGATACAGGCAGGTATTTTATGAATATTTTCGTACGTGCCGTGTCGCTTATGTAAATTCTTGTAATTATCTATTCGGGCGAGCGCGAGCGCCTTGGTTTTGTTGCCGACTTACTTACATTTGATTAGGAGTCGTTTAGTGGCGCGGCAGTTATTGTTTAAGAACTATTGTTGTTAGTTGATACGTTTCGTAATGTTGGCAAATGTCTATGTATTGTAAGCTACTTTCAATATCTCGATGTAATTTATAAATATCTATCTATCATCTATAATAAAATAACATTTTTTTAAAATAATTACATAATTAAAAGACTAAAATTAAAACAAATATAATAAGCACAAACTCGATGGGTTTAATTTTGAGCAACCTTGCAGTGAATTCGTCAGATCCACGTCGATAAGGAATTAAAAAATATATCAAGACCAAACTTTATAGTTTAATTAAAACTTTTTTTAATTTTTTTTATTATATACTTACTTATATTAAGTTAACTAGGATTTGACCTAATAACATCATGTTAAAAATATTTCACAGATTACATTAAAGGTACCGTTCGAATATAAGTTTGTAGTGCGTCATCGCTCACGTAGCCAAGTTGTCCACGTCGCGATAACGGTACGTCGAGCCGGATGGAACATCCGGTTACCTCAGCCGGCTCAGTGAACAAACAACGTGTTTCTATTAGTATAGATGGGTTGTGGGATCATCTCCATTTACAGTATTTACTAATTTATATGAGAAAACTTTAAATCTTTTAAAATTTAGGTTTATTAAGTAGATGTATTAGTATAGTCAATATAAATAGAAAAATTGAACAAATTTGAAAATACTTATTTTTAGTACAAAAAGTAGTTTTAACTTTTACATTCCATGAAATATTATCTTTTTGCAGCCTTTGAATACTGTAATATTTAAATTCTGGCAACTAAAAGTGCCTAGACTTGTTTCCTTAGGGTTGTTTGAAGAAACATCACAGACGTATGAACGATGTACATATTTAATTACATCTTGTACAGGTAAAGGCACAGTATAGTCTTATATTTACTTGTTCGGTATAATTGCACAGAATGTTAAAAAGGATGACTAAAGGATAACCCATTTGGTATAATTAAAATAATAATAAAAACCAAATTTAGTTATTTGCATATACATAAAACGTACCTATAACGTATTAAGTTCTTCGAATTTCGTTCGTAGCGGAAATTAAGCCTGCGATTCTCGAGTGGGTGATACATACGCCTACGAGTTTGAGTCAATAGAACAATTTCTAATATCTTTTTGCTGACGTGAAATGCAAAAAATATGTTAATATCTTAGTAGTTTTGTTTATTTATTAAGCAGAATATTACTTTAATGACAAATAAATAAAAGTGTCCAGTGTGCGTCGGACCCACCCAACGAGGATTACGTACAAATGTTATTATTGTAGGTCAGTGAGAAACACAATTTAAAAAGTTGTATATTTCAAATTCAATTTTAAATGAAAAAAACTTCAAATGTAAATTTCCAAATGTTTATTTCTGTGACACCAAATTATCAATTTTCGATTCTTTTTCCTAATTGTACTGTAAGTTCTTATTTGTCAAATTTCATACATTTGATTGCGTTGACTTCGAATTTCTATTTTTCTATGTTTCAAGTACGGAACCCTAAAAATAACATTTACAATTACCTTATTACCAGTATAAGTTGGCATAATGTATTGCAATCACCACAAATCTGAGATTAATATGTTATTTTAAAGGAACAAGATCGACGATGCCAAGAAAAGTTGCAAGAGTTGTCACAATAAATATTTATTTCTGGTTGTATTGGCGTAGCATGAAGTGTATGTTGCGCTCACGGGTTATATCCGATCTGTACGATTTATGAAGCGATTTGAACAAATGTTTATGTCGTGTGCTCTTGAACAACGAGCACCGTACATTATGTGATCTATGTATTTCAATTCTAAAAATTAAGAAATAATACTAGCCTATATATAAAAATATATTTAACAAATTTAAAATTACAAATATTAAAAATATTATATGATTCTCTTTAAATGACCAATTTAAAATTGTCAAAAAATGTTCCGCTAAAATAATTCTACTTTGAAAAAGTATACATAAATTTGTTTATATTGTTCATTTAAAATTCCTTCACACAGGCAAGCAGGTAGATAGAGGAACCTGGCAATCCAGTGTTAATGTTAAGTGGCAGAAGTAAACGCCGCGCTTTGCCTCGTGACCATAACGAGGAAACGAAAATATTTCGTTCCCACTAGTGGGAATTGTGACCACAACCGTCGCATTTAGTTGGTTCCCCTGCGTCACGAAGGACTCTTAACGCCCATATGATAAATATAAATGCATCTAAATACTTCGCCATTCCAATACAAGTTGTATTAATATATGATAGTTCCCACGCTCGAATACTCACTACTTCCCATCAGGTGACCTCCAATATACCATTAGTGCGACAAGACGCTATTGATAAGAAAAGGGTTGCATCTTCGGTAATACATTAACTGGTTCTATCTATAGGATATCACTCGAATAAATCAGATGGAATGTGATTTTGAGATGCACTAATGATGCTTTAGTTAAAGTGCAATGAGGAAAAGCTTTAGCTAAGTAAATTGCGATCTAAGTTTATCTGTACTAAACTACTATCTGTACCACTAATATTATACAGATGAAGATTTAGTTTGGTTGAACGCGCTTATCTCAAAAACTACTGAGCTGAATTGAAATATTAGTTTCGTCTTTAATTGTCCACTTGCCGAGGAGGACTTAGAATGTGGCATATGTCATACACAACTCTTACTTCATTCAAATTCATATAACGTGGGTGGAGCCGCCAGTTAAAGATAGTATAATATACCGAAAATTACATTCACTAAGTATAATTCTGATAAAGACTTATTGTTGAAGTGTAATTCTGCTATGCATTTTTTATTTATTATTTTGTTTTGTTTTTTGCACCAAGTCTGGATATTTATTTTAATTTAGTCATCCTCTTACAACTATTTGGTTTTATTTAATTGCAATAATATTATTATATTTTAATCAAAATCCACAATTTCACCTAAATTTGTAAAAGATAATTGTCAGTGGAGCAGCAGGTGTCGGCGTTCGGTACTAAATTGTGTACAGTAAATCCTGAGCGACGCGAGGCCCGAGGGTTGCCCGCCTCTATAATTAAAAGTAAAGAAGTTTAAGGCTAGACGCTATTAAATTAAATTATCTAAACTGACCTGACCTCGCTTGATCGCTCTATTATTAATGACGAGAGTGACATTTTATTTAATAAAAAATAATAAATATTGATTGACAGCCATTTGAGGACAGTCGCGGCGCCGAGGCCCAAGCCTGCGAATGTAAACATGAAATACAGCAACTTTTAGGTTCGATTCCCACTTGAGGAAATGAAATATTTATTACATTCATTTCCTCGCTCTGGTAACGAGGCAAAGCGCGCCGTTGAGTTCCACTGCTCCTCCACGCAACACGCAATGCCTCCAGAATTCGGCGGAAAGTGGAGAATGGAATCGTCTTAATGGGAACAGAGTGTTTTAACACTAGGTTTCAAGGTTTCCTCTGCCTATCCTCTTACGTGTGCGATATAGCGCAAAGATAATAAAATAATTGACAGACTACATATTGTGAAGACTAATCTTAGATTACCTAATCGTTATTTAAATATTGGTTGATTATAAGGAAACCAGTTACAATGTAGCGTATGTTAATACTGACGTAACTGTTGCCTAGCTTTTAAGAATTAAGTATTTAAATTACACGAAGTTGTCTTTAATTAAAGGATTGTGAAAACACTACAAATTACGATAGTAAGGTCACCATTTTTCATTTTAGTGGAAGACCTCGACGTTTTAAAGCATTTTTAGTAAATTTTAATGTCAACATCCAATTAAGTCGATACCTTTTATGGCGCACGTGTGCCGTATACAATGCATGCTTCAGCATATAGATTGTACAATATTGATCACCTTCACTACTTCATTTATTTCTTCATTTTAAAAATTGTATCTATACTTTTTCGATTGTAAGACGTCTTGGGAACACGTCTTAAAGTTGTTTCCATAAACACCCGATTTCTACTATGCGACCTAAATAAATAAAAAATCTTCAATGTTTATATGTATCTTCAATAGCAATGTAATTATATGTGAACATAAAACCAAAGCTATAGCTTTTTCCATCTATGCCTCTATAATATATATGTAGTAGTTGACAGTGATATCTTCCCACTTATGCATTACCTGAAACTAGCTAAATTAAAATGTCAAACTAATAACTATTAAGGAACTAAACATACACCTTTCACATTAAACGTCTCAGTACTAATACACTACATCCACCGTCGGCTATTGTTATCGAGACGGGGTCAAGTTTCAACATCTGCCGATACACCCGACGTGGTCTCGGCTCGAGTAATTACTATAGTCATTATCGTATACACAATAAAGGTCATAGATATGTGCGCCTGTCCGACCGTACCTACGTACCCACTACGTGACTCAGCCCGGCTGTATGGCTGTTTCGTTACAGCTTACGGCAATTTATGCAATAAATCGAGTTTCCCATATTTGTAGATGTGTTTGTAGAGCATAAGTAATATTATATATTCTTGTATATTTATATAATTTACGTTTGTATTTTTGTTAATTTTAGACTGTCATTTATGTTTTACTAATATTGGTAAAGATTTGGCTATCATTTTCATAGCTTTCATTTATTCCAAAATGTATTATTTATTGCTGAAAATATAATTACAAAAGAAGAAAAATATGTGAAAATATCACAACAAAAAAAATCCATTTGGCATCTACAAGTGAAGTCAATACAAATTATCGCTTCATCCTCGCATTCCCGACTAGCGAGGCCTATTAGCGTAAAACAAACAATAAAGGAAAAGTGGGGGACGGACCACCCGCCAGGTAATGACTGGATTACCGACTACAGCTGCACAACGCGTACGATAGAGTTACTAACTCACGTTTACTTTTTTCTTGAACAATATTTGTATAGTGGATGATGTTTTGGTCAAACAAAAACTTGTTTTAATAAGGTATTATGTTAAATACTCTTTAATATACATTTAAAGTTACACGATAAAATTAAGAATAATTAAATTATTTATTCGTACTTAAATGAAATGAAGTTCCTATGTCAATGCAAAAAGAACATATCAATTAGTAGAATCCTTTTATATGTATCCCCCTTCCTTCTATGATCTGGTTACCCTGTTCGTGAACGAGACTGTCATATCAGATAAAACGAGTTTCGCAGCAATTATCCGCCTTTCGCATATTTAATAATTTTCAATCCCTCAAAAAAGTCATTTGTTTTTTTTTTTGTATTGACAAAGCATGTTTTTATGTTTGTTTATGATCTATATAAGCATCATTAGCTTCGTAATGCAGAATTGGTAAAATATATCTGTAATATAACTGCAAATTATATAGATAACGACTATCCATACTATTGAAAATATTTTATCCTATTTTAATGTGATAGTTTAAAATTATGAAACCTCAGACATTCTATATTTATCTACACAATTTTACGTCTTCCGGTAACAATTATGAGGAGTGACGCCCGAAACCATCTCATTCTATTCATAGCCAGGTTTTAAAGATGCATTTACGTAATAAATGAGGACAATTGTCACCGACTGGGGGTAGTTTCACCCGAAATAGAATAACTGTCACAGCGTATGTGTTTACTTACGCCCTAATTCAACGCACGTCACGAGCCACGGCTCACGGCTCTCGGGCCACCGTCCCCGTATTTGTTTCCCTCTGTTCGCACTGATTACATTTATCTATCAACGTATTTCCGTAACGAATGTACTTGGAATGCTCAACAACACGTGCTCGGATTAATTCTGAATGTCATCTGTCATACGTAAACGTACCTAGCTACTCCTCCAATTTGGATATTAAACGGAGTTTGCATAAATTATCAAATGTTTAAGTGTGTCTTATTATTTATTTACTAGATACATTTAATGTCTGATTGCAACTTGATATGTAGAAATGTAGAATATGTAAATGCATATGCAAAGCTGCTTCATTTTTTTTTAACTTCCCGCAGTGTCCCGGACATAAGTATGTAGAGGGAACCTGGAAATCTAGTGTTAAGACATTTCGTTCCCATTGAGACACTTCCTTTCTCACTTTTCTCCAAGTTGTGGAGACATTGCGATGATTGGTGGAACTTAAAGCTGCTGCTTTGCCTGGATACCAGAGCGAGGAAATGAGAATATTAAATATTCCCCCGAGTGGTAATCCAACCTATAACCTGTCGCGTTAACAGACCCTGCGCCACGACTAGCCTCTCTGCTTCACCATAATAACTCAAACTCCAATTAACAAATCGCCCAACAAAATGAACCAGTCAAAGTCTGTCGCACCTGCAATAATCTTACTAATTCGGCAGCAACACGTAGAGTAAGCACAAAACGGCTTACGCTACAAACGCGAGTTACAAATTGGAACAAAGTTAGATTCAACAAACTATCGCGGCGCACATCGCAGATTATTTTCCAAACAATAAATCCAGTTGTGCATGAAACTCTACATGATGCACGGGGGCCTAGCAGTTAGCGGAGTTTGCAATCTGCAACCCGCGCCGCTTCTCCCGGCGACTAATTTCCGACTGAGCGCAGTTCCTTAATTGTTACATTTCTCATTTAATATTCCGTGTTACGTTTTAGATGTATGCTCTTACACTTCAAATTTTACGGATAACATATAGGAAAAAAGAAATAACCGAAAATATCAATGTAAGTATCCTTAAGTGACTTCTATTATTGGCTTACTAGCAACCTAGTGTAAGGTTGCTTGGTCTCTATGAACTATTAATCTGTAATGATTATTATTTTGCACTATATTTCTATATTATTATGTTATTTCGTATGTAAACTAACGTAAAAAAAAGCCACGGGCACCTGTGAGCCTGTTTTTCTTAATAAAAATCGAAAAATATATATATATATATATATATTTAGGGAACAAATATTGTTAAATTGTTAAAAAATGACTAAAACACAGTATTATTATACATATGTATGTTATTTCAATAAGTCATGAAGTTCTAACAGCTTCATTAGAGACAAAGTTCTCGGGACGCCGCAATTACGTTTAAACTTTTGGGTTGCTTAAGCCTCTGGTCAACACTTGGACTAAGTTTCATAGGTTGTATAGCTTACCCTTACTAATATGAACTTATTATTTTCTTGCCCGTACACAAATTGTAAAATCTTGATATTACTTCTATATAGTTGTGAGAAAATATCATATTTTAATAAACTGGGAAGGTATGTTGTATGTGAAATTGACGTTCAGAGGGTGTATGGTTTTTTTTAATAAAGCAAGACGAATTTGTAAGTTTCACGCAACTTTAGGTCGGGGTGAAAATATGATACTATCTGTATATTAAACAAACCCCCAAATATAAATTGGACCCACAAACGTATACAGCCCAGCAGAGACTACCCAAAATTGTCACAATAATGTAAGTACATACAGATTATCAATATTTATCACAGATAATAAAAGAGGCAAAACAAACATTTAGAACATGTCGACCTGAGATTAAACTGCAAAGTGGTTGCTATTGATAAACAGAGCACAAAGATAATTGCGCTAACAAACATCGGCCGCTCACTGCTCGCTGCTCACTGCCCACCGCCCAGAGCCCAGCGCTCATAGTTTCAATCAACGTTTCGGGGAATATTTGTGTTTTGTGTAACTTTTATCGTACAAAAAGCTTTCACTGTTTATTTATATAATATCATCTATTTTGTTATTTTGAATAAAATATTTAATACAAAATTAATGTTAGTAAAAATTATATCTGATAAAGAATATCTAGTAACTAAACTAAAGTAAACATTTAGCACGCAATGTCTAGAAAAGTGGGCAGAATGTGGAGAACGGAGTGTATTAACATTAAGTTTTTTCTACCCTTCTAGATGAGGCTTAAATAAAACTAAATAAAAATATACACAGCCATCTATTTTATTAATGTTATCATGTATGCTGAAACTAACACTACAGTAGTATAGTATGGCATACATGATTAACCTACCGGTTTATAGCATAAAATAATAAATTCAGGGTAATACCACATATGTATAAGCTATAAATAATATTCCTTCGCATTTATTATGGACAGGCATAACGCGTACCAATTTGCGAATATTCTGCTCGTCTTTTTCTATAGTTTATATAAAAAAGTCATACCATACACAAATGGTCCATTCGAAGATAGCATGAAAAACCAAACATACCTGAAACAAAAAATAAAAATTATTATAAATCGAAAATATAAAAAGGCATCTATATAATATAAGCAAGAAAGTAAAACACTGAGATAAAATACAAACAAAAATATCCCAATCTATGCGTTTAATGTAAACAACTACAAAAACTTATTAATAGTCTATCACTGGCCAATGTTTTTGATACGAAGTGCAATAATTTAGTATGAGAGCTGTCGCTTATCGCAATTTCGTCTTCGTACCACGCCGCGATACGTTCCTTTCCATCGGCCTTGCCTCTTTGACCTTTTTGTTTCATTCGCAATACTAGCTACTGCAACGAGCTGTTGCTATTACTCATCATATATTCAGCTATCTATAGAGTAGCTATAATCATTTAGTCTATCGTGTGCTATGGTATTATATGNTATTACTTCTATATAGTTGTGAGAAAATATCATATTTTAATAAACTGGGAAGGTATGTTGTATGTGAAATTGACGTTCAGAGGGTGTATGGTTTTTTTTAATAAAGCAAGACGAATTTGTAAGTTTCACGCAACTTTAGGTCGGGGTGAAAATATGATACTATCTGTATATTAAACAAACCCCCAAATATAAATTGGACCCACAAACGTATACAGCCCAGCAGAGACTACCCAAAATTGTCACAATAATGTAAGTACATACAGATTATCAATATTTATCACAGATAATAAAAGAGGCAAAACAAACATTTAGAACATGTCGACCTGAGATTAAACTGCAAAGTGGTTGCTATTGATAAACAGAGCACAAAGATAATTGCGCTAACAAACATCGGCCGCTCACTGCTCGCTGCTCACTGCCCACCGCCCAGAGCCCAGCGCTCATAGTTTCAATCAACGGTTCGGGGAATATTTGTGTTTTGTGCAACTTTTATCGTACAAAAAGCTTTCACTGTTTATTTACATAATATCATCTATTCTGTTATTTTTAATAAAATATTTAATACAAAATTAATATTAGTAAAAGTTATATCTGATAAAGAATATCTGGTACGTAAGAATATATGGACAATATGGCGGTGTTGAGTTCCGCCGCTTAGCACGCAATGTCTGGAAAAGTAGGCAGAATGTTGAGAACGGAGTGTATTAAAATTAAGTTTTTTCTGCTTACCCTTCTAGATGAGGCTTAGATAAAACTAAATAATAAAAAAATATATAATAAAAAATATACACAGCCATTTACTTTATTAATGTTATCATGTATGCTGAAACTAACACTAAAGTAGTATAGTATGGCATACATGATTAATCTACCTGTTTACCTATAGCATAAAATAATAAATTCAGGGTAATACCACATATGTATAAGCTATAAATAATATTCCATCGCATTTATTATGGACAGGCATAACGCGTACCAATTTGCGAATATTCTGCTCGTCATTTTCTATACTTTATATAAAAAGGCCATACCATACACAAATTATCAATTCGAAGATAGCATCAAAAACCAAACATACCTGAAACAAAAAACAAAAAAAAGTTTTATAAATCGAAAATATAAAAAGGCATCTATCTATAAGCAAGAAAGTAAAACGTTGAGATAAAATGCACACAAAAAATATCTCAATCTATGCATTTAATGTAAACAAGTACTACAAAAACTTATTAATAGTCTATCACTGGCCAATGTTTGTGATACGAAGTGCAATAATTTAGTATGAGAGCTGTCGCTTATCGCAATTTCGTCTTCGTACCACGCCGCGATACGTTCCTTTCCATCGGCCTTGCCTCTTTGACCTTTTTGTTTCATTCGCAATACTAGCTACTGCAACGAGCTGTTGCTATTACTCATCATATATTCAGCTATCTATATATAGAGTAGCTATAATCATTTAGTCTATCATGTGCTATGGTATTATATGCTTTGATCAAGTACAATAATCACTTCAGGGGGAAAAAAGGAGAGTAGTAACGCTATATGCGAGATACAAAGTGAAGGTAAGAAAATTACAATATTCAGTAGTACTACAAAATGCTATTATACTTGTTTGCTTCAAGTGAATTAATTTTTTGTACATATTAAATTTAATCAACGTGTTATAATAAAATATAAATGTTATTATGAATTTTTAGGTTAGCTTAACTTAACTTCACCTTTCCCTTTATCCCTAGTGGGGTAGTCGGAGAGAACGGAGCGCCAAACGCTACGGTCTCTACATACCTCTTACCCTTCGTTCACTATCATCAACCTCTTCATACATCCTCATTTTAGGTTGGCATTTTCATTTATAGATTAATACATTCGAAATTACACAAAGTATATTTGGGACTGGCAATAAATAACAATCAAAAAAATTATTAGCCGATAAGGTCCGCATTGTGCAAAAACATAAGTTATAAACACAAAATATCCTTTTATCTAAAATTAAATAAAAGTAGTGTATACGCTTGCCCAGCACACTTGCACATACAATCATCTCGTACTGAGGTCTCGGCAGTCGGCACGGTAGCGCTCCCATGGCGCCGCGCGGCGTGGGCGTGCTAGGGTTGTAACCTTTGCGTTTAAGCGTTAATGTATAAAATGAGCCACTACTTAATTGGCATTACGCTGCTCGTGTCGACTTCACTTACAGTACGTTCGACGAGTAGCGACCACACTGAAGTTATTTGTAAAATTAATTTTATGATTTTTTCCTACTATTAATATATTTCCTTCCAGAGTGTCGTATGCTAAAAAATCAGAAAAGTTCAGAAAACCTAACTTCATAAACTCTCTTAACGGCCACGACTCGTCAACCGTACTGTACACTATATTAATGATTTTAAATAGATATATCGAAGCTTAGTTGCCAGTTAAAATTAATAATATGTTCAAATTGTAGCGTATACGTATAGCTTTATTGACTTTTATTTGATGAACTATTGTTATCTTAATCACTTGACGAATTTATATTAAACAGACTTGTTACTTTAACGATTACTTGGAGGGACATAAATGTTGATTAAACATTTTACATACAAACATTTTACACAAGAAAAAAATATTTTACTGTCTTTTTTTCAGTTTCACGTTGTATCCCGTACATAGCAGGGTAGGCAGAGGGAACCTGGGAACCTATCGTTAAGACACTCCGTTACCATTAACATATTTGATACTGATTTAATATTTTTAATTACTCCAAGAATGTCAATAATCTTATTTCACAAATTAATATAAAAAGCCATGCTTTATAATTTTCTAGTTATTAGGACATTATTTCTATCTAAATGTCAAAACGTGGTAGTTTAACACAAACTTATCCCAAAAAATGTGTAGGCTTCGCCCTCTAACTCCTGTTATCTCTAACACTTATCTATTTATTAAAGAGTCTTTACAGTTGAACAACGTTGTACACAGAGTTTTCAACTTGTGAAGATTTCACCTTTAAAGATCACCAATACTACACCCACGTGCGCGGGGGCGGAGATGCTTCATTGCCTCCTATTACGTATTCATATACCAATCTATTAACAAATGTTCTCATTGCTTATCAGGATAATCTCGTAAATTGCTTTATTTATAAATAAGGTACATTTTGATAACAGTAACACCAGCCTTTACTTTAACACTAACGAATTTAGTTACTTTAAATAAAAAAAAAGTACAAAGTAAATTATCAGAGCACATTGCGAACTTGCTAATGTATCTATGAAAATATAGAAAAAACAAAACTACTATAATAACCGTGTATGCAGGAGCAACACAATGAAATAAGAAAAACCAAAATTAACTTAACCCAAAATTTTGGTGTTACCCAAAAAATATTTAATTTAAATAAATGCAAATGCACACTATTAGTTGATTGCGGGATCGCTCTCAATAACTGCGGCGGCGGCGGTGCAAAAAAATACACCCAGCGTACATTTGAGGCAGTCTGAACAAAAAGCTAAAAAGTAAACACGTCGGGCATTAATTGTGATATCCGAACCAGTGTTTCGGGGAAATCCCAACTCATGCTGTACTGTAAGGCCTTGTATACACATTAAATTATTAGAATTTACATTTGTTATTATCTATTTTTTAAATTGCTAAAATTTTTTCTATGTAGCCTATATCATGTTACCTAATTTAATAATATGATTCTCTGATAAGTACATATATATACGAAATCTATACATAACAGAAGGGTTTGCTAGGAAGTCCGTTTATAATATAAAAATCCTAATGCATTCGAAATACTCCAGAACCTCGAACCCGGCGTTGAATAAGAATGAGGTTAAATTGGATCAGGAATACATGTACATGCAGATAGATACACATGTCATGTCAGGTCAGCATGTGCTTCTACTCCTTTTATAGTAAAAATACGATGGTTTTTTTTAATTTACGCATCCTCCGCATATAGCAAGATAGGCTAATAGAACGTAGTATTAAGACATCCATGTTAGTTTAACCTTACAATTATTATAGCACATTCTTAATTTATGGCATTCCTGTATATCCCTAAATAGTCATAAATAAGATAACATACTTGAAGATTGTAAATAGGAGTTTATCTATCATTTACTTTACTTATAACAATACCTCTAAGGTCTATATCTTCATACAATAGAATCATTATTTTCATTGTATATATTAACTAACTGATATAAATGGAAATAATTCATTATTAGTTTCTTAGGTAGTAAACATGTTACGTACTATAATTATCTATTTTAAAAAAAACAATAGAGTTACATAAAAAAATAATGAAGCATATTTCATTTATAAAAATAAATTAAAATACCTACATGTCACTCGTCTAGTCTTTTAGCAACACGTAAGGCAATAATAATGTTATTTTCTCAGAATATTTTTCATTGTAATATTTCCTTATAAAATAAATTGAAACACCTACGTGTTTGATAAGCCCTGCCATTGAATTAGCTTAGATCACACTGTCAATACCCACATAAATTATAGTTATACATAGAAGGTCCTATAGGATCATCATCATCATCAACAGCTATCTTTTGTCCACTGCTGGACATAGGCCTTCCCCACCACACTCGATCGTCAGCTCTTCGGACCCATCCGCTTCCCGCCAACCTCTTTATGTCGTCGGCCCATCTGGCAGGGGGTCGTCCCACCGGTCGCTTTGTACGGGGTCTCCACTCTAAGATACTTAAAGTTAATTACTATCAGGTAATCTAACAATTATCTTTATAATAACGATTCACACAGTATTTTAAATTTTTAATGACATTTTAAAAATCATTAAGACCCCAGCGATAATGATAAGAAACCATATTGTAAAATTGATAACACATTAAATAAAAACGAGCGTTAAGTAGCGAGTATCATATTGTTTAACGAGGGGTTCACTGTTTACATTTGATAGGATATAATGAAGATTACATGTACAATGTAAGAGCCATGTACCTACGGTTAGAAATTATTTGTATGGCAATATAATTAATACAAATACTATTGAGAGAAATATTTTACTATTAGGACACTCCGCTCTCCGCTTTTCGGACTTATTAAAAACATTGTCACTTTATAATTTTCTTTAACTTATCTACATTACCATCTTATCATTAAACATTCTTCAATTGAATTGAATGTACTACCAAATCCGTTTCAACTCTCCACAGCCACAACGGCGTTATATTACGTTACTTATGTGATATTCATATAGTATGAGGCCGATAGAATTCAGTTTAAATTGTTTTGGTTGACTTACCCATATAACAGATAATCGTTAAGCCCGAAGATATAAGGGGTCAACAATGGGGATCGGTGTTTACATTTATTGATGGGATATAGATAACCGTAGAATGTTATCCTACAGTGTGTGTGTTAAGGCAGTTGTGTTTGTTTATTAACTAATTCTATGAATAGTGTTTCACTGCTGATTAGGTAAACCGATAAACGTTTGTTTAAATAAAGAAGCTTAAATAATAAGTGAAAAAAAATACATAATAATATTGAAATTTATATACGATGTCATTGATATTGTTATTTCGTTGAACTCTATTTAAAATTATGTAAATATTCATAACCGTAATCTACTAGGGGACTTGTGTAATAGTTATTTAAGTCGGATTACAAATATGTTGCATTATAAATTATAATAGACCACTAAAACGCGAATTATAACAAGTACAATGAGTGTTTTATTGTTATGAGGCTATTTCATGGTCACTTCTGACTCTTTAACTTTAAACATTCTAATAATTTTTCTATCCAAATGATCGTTGCCACACATTTGTTTGGGAAAGTTGGGAACAACAATCCTCGCGGCATAATAAAGGCACAATTAGAAGACATTCCTTAAATTATGAAACTAGAATATAGCGCACTAAAACGTCCGTCTGCGAATCCGGCGGAGGCAAAAAAATAATCACTACCGATACCGAAGTATGGCAGAAATTCGCCCCGACACGAACGCCCAAGTGAGCGGGCCCCTTTATTTGACAGCAAATTAATAATACACGCGGAAACCGAAAAGCCTCAACGCGGCCCGCGACAATGCAAACACGACTTTATAATGTCAGCCATAGAGTTCCAAATAAACATAAATAACAAAACAAACGTGCCCGCGCAAGTTTAATCCTTAGGGCGGGGGACATTGAAGCGCAAATCGAGCACCGGAACGAAGTTAATAGGATGTAATTTATCCGGGTTAAAACGCAACGTTGCCGCTTTGGATGTTGTTGGAAAGAGAGGGTCGGGCGGCGCGAGGGGGACGGATATGTGTTTGGTGTTTCGCGCGGCGCTCATTAGTCGGCGGGGGGCGGGCGCGGGCGGCGCGCGTACGGCGCGGGAGCGAGGCGCGATCGCAAACGTCGTAAGCGGCATTTCTCATTAATTTTCAGGAAGATGTGAAATTCTCCTTGTTGTTGTTATTGGTAAATAGCCGTCGCCTTGTTACCCGCTACTCTATCAGTCATCGTCGTTGTCGTAGGTTCGACGTTATTGCGTTGAGAGTTACGTCTATTTCCGTGTCGTCATGCGTCGAGCGGCGGTGTCGGTGGCGCTAACGTAACTAACTGTTTTATTATTCTTATCCTATAACACGTATAATAAAAATGTTTTGACTCTATGTCCCCATTTGAACAGTAATACAACTTGTATAATCACTATTAAACAGCGCACTAATGTTCTCATATTGAGAAAATATATTTTCTAAATAAAGATTAAAAGTTCCGCATAAAACATTATAATCTAAACAAATAATCTTAACCTATATAACAGAAGCTGCAATAAACCTATATTGCAGTAAGGCACTCATTACACTCGGTACGTAAGCGATAAGAAAGTATTTATAAATAAACGAACACGTTTGAAGTCGTTGCTAAATGTAAATAAGGCAATGAAGTTCTATTTTAAAAGTATTTAATAGCAAATAGAATAACAAAATATTTACAACATTCAAATATTATGCATGGCGTGCCATTCCTATTTTAATGTAAATTAAAAGTCTAAATAATAAATATTAATTTTCTATAATATACAAATAAATGTTATATTTATTTTATATATATTAACACAACTTTTAAGAATCACAATACGAAATTCTGAACAACCAAAACCGAGACGGTCGACCCAGTCTCACATATTCAATTAATGACGACCTACAACGACCAGAGCCACTACAGATGGAGCCATAAATAATATAGCTTGTACAAATTCCAGATCACTTTGTCCATGCAGTATGACCCAGCTGTTCCTCCATATCATACGCTGAGAATACTCCCGTTGACGTACAAGAATGAGGATGTGCGTGAGTAAAGTGCTGGAAGTAGTATCTACCTTGGTGAAGATAAATAGTTATTTTGCTGAGCGATTCGTAATGTGTCAAATAAAATATTGTTTATTGCATTTGTGAGCGTTTATTTTGTGGAATAATATTAAATTATCGATTTTAGATCGATTAGAATGTTATACGGGGTGAAAAATTTTGATTTAGGGCGAAGAAATGTTATTATGGTAATAGTGTTGTTTTAGGCTTTTTTCGACAGGTCAAGGTAGAGGGAATTTGTGAGTTAAGACACTTCGTATGGCAATTTTCGTCCAGATTCAAGACATTGCGTGTTGACTGGTGGACTTAAACTTTGTCATGTGTCAGTAAACGCATCTTATAACTAAATACATGTAATTAAGATATTTTAATTATCCATATTTTATAGACATATAAATGAGGTTGTTTGCTGTTTATATAAAAGACGTGGTCTGGAATCTAAATAATAAAAAGAACACGTGTAAGACCGTTCCTAATCAATATGAAATAGCACTGTTCAACTAAATTATAGGTACATCACTAGCCATTATAGCATACTGTAATAACTAGACAATTGTATAAATGATCGCTTTAAGTTGCTTATTATTTACCTACTATTAAAATATTATACAAGTATTAAAAGTAACACAAATAAAATACAATGAAAGAATATTTGTATACGAAACAATAATATATGTATTTGATAGTTATACATAATTGTAGCGAAATTGACTGAGAATTCGATAATTGTAAGTGCGATGCATTGACAATATAAATAGGAAATAAGTAACACATAATAACATAAACCCTCCTAAATGCCAGAATAATAAACACCCAACTAAACAAATACGAACCTCCACCTAATATTCACTTGAAGGTATCCATCCACCCCCTCCCCCCACTACAGTAGTAAGTTACGTAGATACGTTAGGACAGGCGCACATACATATCCATAGCGGCAACATGCATGATTAATGTTCTTAGGGCATATTAGGTATTCCAATGACCTATTCACCGCGCTCAATAGCGTGCCGCCACAATGAAAAATGTGTTGACTTTCTTGCTTAAACCGGTGACGTGACGTGCTCCATTTTAATTACCTTAAAAAACTCGAAAAGCTTATATAGCTATATTAGCTTATTTAAAATAAGTAATGATGTTGATAATATAGTTTATAATGTCTTTATTAAATCTTTATATAACAATTTAAACATTTTGTTGTTAATTCTCAAAAAAAAAACGCAACAATATATAATCACATAAAATACATTAAATTTTCTGAACAAATTAGCAAATTAAAAATTAAATATTAAGCTTATAACAAGAAAAAGCTGTCGTGACCATTCACTGCATGGACTGCAAGTGCATTGAACGCCGCGCACAGATTTCCTTTGTTGTCTCCAAATACTGATTCATAATCCGATTTAATTCAACACTAACCTGAACCACACAATACTAAATTGGGCTAATATAGCACTTTCCTAGAAATCCTTTATTAAGCCGAAATATTACAACGTAATATGGACGCTCTTTTACCGGTAAATTAGTTTGGGTTTGTACTCAGATATTCCAATTACAAATAGAAATTACTGAACATGTGCAGGTAAATAGCTTAAAGGTTCCAAAAACGTCATCATACAATCATGGCGTTCGTAATTGAATGACTGGACGCAATGGGAGTTGGTTCAAATCTCATAAGGTAAGTGCACTTTAATAAGAGACAAAAAATCTGTGTTTCTCCTATCTTATATAGTGAAGAGAGATTAGATTGGAGAGAACTTCAATAAGATCACTTAATTAAATTTGAATGTAGCCAACGCGCTAAAATTTACCCAAGTCGAAACTTACAGTATTCGTCTTTGGCAACATACAAAGAAGAAGGAATTACCTAACCTAAAAAACATATATTTATTATAATATATAAAAAAAAATTTGACTTAAACGTATATAAAAAAGCATTAGAACGTTCTCACACAGAGTGAGCACTTAAGTTTTCTATGAAACACAGTTCACATAAAGTGTACTCGTGCAGTTCTGGGGAAGTTTTGATTAGTTGCTACTCATTTGTGACTCACAGTTAGACTTAGCTCCCGATACAAGTTTAGACGCTCGACGTTATAACGACTTTACACCTAATTAACTCTTTGCTGACTTTATATAATATTGTTATTTTAGTGTTGTCTTTAGGAAAAATTACCCCTTTGAATATAGATAACAAAAAAATATGTAATAGAACTTTGACGCAATTTCAATTACAGATAATAAATATTTTAAAAATATATTAAAACAAAAACAAATAAAAAAATATATATCAAACAAAAAGTATTTAATGAATAAAACGTAACAAAATGGAATAATATGATCTCTCTGATGTCTAAATCTGTAATGAGGGTCCTCTATTAAAGCCGTTCCACTGCCTCGTACTTGTTAGGAAGCTATTTGGTTTCACCCCGAGATACGGACTTAAGCCGCAAATACCTATATTTCATCGGATACGGATACATAGAGTAGACCGACCGCCCGTTGGATGTACTACGCCACAACATAATCTCACTGTAACTTATGATTTATATAGCAAGCATAACAATTTAAATGAGAGGAATAATAAACTAACTTGAAATATTAAGTAGAGTAAGAAACATTTCATAATTAGGTTATTTATTTATATTTATTAAATAGTAAATATCTACCTAACTTTTCGATTTTCCTTCGTTACACTCTTTGTGAATGAATTCTGCAATCTCTTAAAAATAAAATAAAATGACATTTTTAATAGATTCGGCGGATTCGAGTCCTGTTTTGTTAAAAAAATATATGCATTTTATAATATTTATTTAATTTATAATATAACCGAATTGATTAATATAAAATACCTATTCATGTACAAACCACATAACAAAATTTTAAAACAAATATGGGAAATTTGCCATTTAGTCATTTAGGTCAAATCTACGAATATATTTCTATTTAAATTAATTTAAATAATTATTAACTACACTAACAAATAAAACTATAATATATTATTAACGTCACCAAAAACTACAGCCACAACAAGAAATCACAATATTTCTCGTGTGAAAGCTACAGGCGGAAGTCATACTCATACGACATAATGGTTCCTTTACTCGTACCTTACAAAAAAGAAGATGAAAATCAGTAAAGTGTTAAGCACAGATTTGATGGCATAGCGTGACACCGCCTGGACTGCCACAAATACGGATACAGGAGATAAGTCGATAAGCGATACAATAACGGATGTCACGCTCGAATAGGCCGCGCCGAACCGCGCACTCAACAAGGCTGAATTTAATACCATAGTGTATTTTAATAAGCTGTTTAATCGCGAGCCAACTATAGCTAATATTTAAGTTAAATGCTGCGTATTGGAAAATTGAAATACATTACCTAAATGATAATACGATTTAATTTTACTAAAATAACGGCATTCAGCGGTTTATATTATAAATTTTCAATATACATTTATTTGTTTATGATAATTATCACATAGTAACTACAAATAATACAAGTGCAATGAGGAAAACTGCAAAATATATACATTTATGTATATAGATTGCTTTATGGGTGCTCTAGAACGTGAGTTATTATTAAGAGACAACGATGCTAAATTATTTATTTGCATTTGACCACAAAAGAAAATAGTAAATATGTTACTAAAAAAAATATGAAATCCTAAGTCAAATCATAATAAAAAAGGTTCCCTTGTCTCTTAAATATAAAATATAATTGAATAGGCCATTTAAGCTATGATTTCGTGTACATATGTCATACAGAATCACAACAAACAGTGTTGTAGCACGCGACACTCGCTGGGTAAGCAGTAAGTACCAAGTAGTAAGTACTAAGGCACAGTCGTTTCTAGATGCAGACAGAGCGCCATTACAGGACAATGCCCGGGAGCGATAAACTAGTCATTCATGCAGGTATGTCTGCGCGCCTATAATGATGCACTTCGTAATCCAATGTTAATGCTATACGAAAAAACATTTTTACAGCCAGTTGTTAAATAAAATAAGCTTGTGTTTTTGAGTGGAAATATTGCATTTTTATTGTATTGTTTACTTCTAGATAACATAAATAAGTTCTAAAAATATTTAAAGAATGTAAAAAAAATGTGAATCTAAAAAAAATATTATTCGATAATTTGAAACCTATTTTTTCTATGTTGATAAGTTACAGTAATACAATTTAGTTAGGTTTTATCTAGCTAGGACTAAAAGAGCATAACATAACGCTACATCCAGACAAAATATCAGATTTTTACCACTAAATCAATGAAAACGAAAGAAGCCACAATCAAAAGTCAGCATACGCACAAAAGAAGCTAGCACAGAATGGTCATGTTCGCAATTCGCATGCACATCGGTGCACATTTCCGGTTACCAGGCGGCCCACGCGACGCCGCGTGTCTACTTCTAGAGACAATGTGGCACTAAATTAGATAAATATGCCGATATATCGACTCGACTCGCATCCACTAAGTACAGTACGTTCGACGCGTCGTGGCCACTCTGAAGAAGGGTTTAAAAGTTTTGCGCATTGTTCACTCGGGAAGTAAATAAACAAAAGTAAGGAAAATCTAAAATCAAATATGCGCAGCCATCTACAGCTAACTTCGGAGCGGCCACGGCTTGTCAACCGTACTGTACGAATATTTTATTGTAGTAATCTTGGAGGTCAACATTGTCTCGATAGATTTAAACTCTGTGCGCTTTAAAATGTGATAAACGTAAATAAACCTATTATCAATAAATATTGTTGAGGAAAATAAATAATCGAGTAGGTACTTGGAAAGGAAAATGTAGTGCGATTAACTATTATTAGCTGAGATTTTTTTATATATTTATTCATAAGCAACGTAAAAACAGTATACATATTATTTATGTATCTTTGTTTGGTTTTTTAATATATCTTCTTAATAGTAAAAAAATAAAGAAAATGAGAGAGATACGAGCGGTTTATGTATTTTCAAAGATTTTTTGTGACTAGAAGTTGTATTAGCTTTCTTAATAAGACTAGAAATTATAACATTGTATAGGTATATAAACAATTTTATTATTAGAATAATATGAACCTATAATCAATTCAGGCCGTATATATCGAGACATTGCATGTTAAGGGGCTGAACTCAACACCGGGCTTTTCCTTGCTGCCCAAGCAAAGAAATAAAAATACATATAAATAAATAATAATTAATTCCCTCTAGTGGAAAAGTTTAGTATAGTTACGGCAAATAACGTGAAATCAGTATGGTCATAGTATATAGATTACACGTGCAGCCTGGGCGCATACTTCCGACAGTGAAGTGCCCCACGCGGCGAACTGACGCTACACTCTAGACAATGTAACTCAGAAACGTCAGAATGACAGGCTTATTTATAAGTCACCGGGACCGTGCTCAGTTTTGTGAAATTAGACAAAATTTTAATATGACCGAATCGTAGATAATAAATCAGCTTCATGCTGTATGACGTATGCAACAGGGTAGCCAGAGGGAACCTAGTATTAGAACACTCCGTTCCCTACTTTTCGCCATTTTTTTCGAGGCATTGCGTGTTGATTGGCGGAACTCAACACCGGGCTTTTGCGTTAGTGCCAGTGCGAAAAAAATGAAAATATTGAAAAATAATAATTCATTCCCTCGAGTGGGGATAATACCCACAACGATGGCCTTAATACATAATAATGAATGGAAACTTTTTGGGAAGTTTTCAGAAAAAAATATAGATATAGGTATTTGTAAAGCCTTTTAAGAAACCGCCCACGCAGAATATTCAACTGTAGACTTAATTACCTCTGATATTATTTGAGAATATATAATTTTGCAGGGAAAAAAGTTTAATATAAAACTTGTTACGTTACATTCATGAATGAAAGTTAAATTACATTATTTTTAATTATACTACAAAGAAAAAATTGTCATACACTTTTCGAAAGTGATAGATACCTTTTGTCGCAAGCGTCGTTGTCTACTCTGAATGCCATCACGTAGCGATCACCGACTGATCGCTAGCGCAGCGTGGGAAATCCTACGGACACACCGTGAATGAAAGTGTACGAGACGAAACGGAATTAGTAAATGTGAGATCGATTACTTCTTATTTATATAACAAAAGAAATTTTAAATTGGCTCTTTCTTTCACGAATACAAAAAATTCTCAATTATATTTCACAAAAAAAAAATCTCGTCAAATCCTGTGATGGGACACAGATTAGGGATTGGTTTAATTTAAAAGTGTAACTCTAGAGGCGTTCGTCGAATTCCATGATAAACGAAGTCAACTTGTCCAACTTTTAAATCCGATTCTACTGTGAGCGCTACGAATGTAAAATTAGGTGGAGCTCTCATATCTTTTATACTGATTCAGCATACCGAGGCTTAAATTTTTAAGATGTTAACATTGGTATTCATGTTCTATTATCGCAAGTAAATTAATATTTAATATAGTAGTAGGTATTCCGCTTATTAAAAATGAGTCAACGTTGTCCATGCATCGCACAAATTGCCTGTTGGATAACATGCAATTTGTGTGATGACACCTCATCGACACCACCACCATTGACACCACAAGTAGAAAAAAAAACACATACATAACATCAAATATTTGTTGGTTTAATAGGTACTACCAAAAATTCTATTTCTAAGCGGGCAAAACTATGTTTATATAAATTCCATATTAGTAAAATATCAGCATCTATTAATAAGTTAATAACAGTCAATAAAAATAAACGTTACAGTAGGACAAACATCTCACTGATCCTATAAATAGATCAGGTTTATTCATATAGTAAAAATAAAAAAAAAACAATAACATAAAATAATAATATAAAAATGATAATATTTCCTCCACATATATCTATATATACATTTATTAAGTCCAGCACAATTAGCCAAGTGGCAGTAAAGATGCAAATTGGTAACTTTTGGTCGTTCATTAACACGAAGCACGGCAAGGTCATCTATCACTGTGATACGTGTCTAATATTTCGGGCTCCTCGCTTTTTGTACATTTTATAAGGAGTTAACTAAATGAATAGGTACAACGCGACGGCTTAACGTAACCGATACTTGCGAGTGTGAGTAATAAAAATGATATTATTATAATAACGGCGTTAAGTTTCGCCAGTGGAACGGAGTGTTTTAACACCAAGTTTCCTCTGGCTATCCTGCTATGCGATATAAAAAAATATGTATTTATAGACATGTCTATGCTTACTTCGCTATAGTATAATATATACGATAATAATAACAATCATAATTAACCCTGCATTTGCATCGATTAAAAAATCGATTCACAATCAATAGTTTTGAAACCTAAACGTACACGTACAGCAACAAACATCAATATATATGTACACACGCACACACACACATACGCATATTATGTCCACGCTTATGACTTTATTATTTTATCATAGTTGGTAATAAAGCAATAAAATATGGCTATTTCAGTCGTAATGGCCAGCTTGTATAGGCTTTATAATATATTCTAGATGTTTTTATAATGTTATACAAAAGAGGTGTGGGTATTTATTATTTTCTCGCGTTCTAAGCAGCACGGCAGCTGCAGGGGCTGATTCGGAAGTGCGGCGGGTTCGTTAACACGGCGAGGCAAGGTCACACACCGCCATATGCTACGTGACCGATGTTTTAGGTTTGATNGAATGTGAGATCGATTACTTCTTATTTATATAACAAAAGAAATTTTAAATTGGCTCTTTCTTTCACAAATACAAAAAAATCACAATTATATTTCACAAAAAAAAAATCTCGTCAAATCCTGTGATGGGACACAGATTAGGGATTGGTTTAATTTAAAAGTGTAACTCTAGAGGCGTTCGTCGAATTCCATGATAAACGAAGTCAACTTGTCCAACTTTTTAATCCGATTCTACTGTGAGCGCTACGAATGTAAAATTAGGTGGAGCTCTCATATCTTTTATACTGATTCAACATACCGAGGCTTTAATTTTTAAGATGTTAACATTGATATTCATGTTCTATTATCGCAAGTAAATTAATATTTAATACAGTAGCAGGTATACCGCCTATTAAAAATGCCTCAACGTTGACCATGCATCGCACAAATTGCCTGTTGGATAACATGCAATTTGTGTGATGACACCTAATCGACACCACCACCATTGACACCACAAGTAGACATAGAAAAAAAACACATACATAACATCAAATATTTGTTGGTTTAATAGGTACTACCAAAAATTCTATTCTATTCTATAAGATGTTTATATAAATTCCATATTAGTAAAATATCAGCATCTATTAATAAGTAAATAACAGTCAATAGAAATAAACGTTACAGTAGGACAAACATCTCACTGATCCTATAAACAGATCAGGTTTATTCGTATAGTAAAAATAAAAAAAAGCAATAACATAAAATAATCATATAAAAATGATAATATTCCCTCCACATATATCTATATATACATTTATTAAGTCCAGCACAATTAGCCAAGTGGCAGTAAAGATGCTAATTCGCAACTTTTGGTCGTTCATTAACACGAAGCACGGCAAGGTCATCTATCACTGTGTTACGTGTCTAATATTTCGGGCTCCTCGCTTTTTGTACATTTTATAAGGAGTTAACTAAATGAATAGGTACAACGCGACGGCTTAACGTAACCGATACTTGCGAGTGTGAGTAATAAAAATGATATTATTATAATAACGGCGTTAAGTTCCGCCAGTGGAACGGAGTGTTTTAACACCAAGTTTCCTCTGGCTATCCTGCTATGCGATATAAAAAATATGTATTTATAGACATGTCTATGCTTATGTCGCTATAGTATAAAATATACGATAATAATAACAATCATAATTAACCCTGCATTTGCATCGATTAAAAAATCGATTCACAATCAATAGTTTTGCAACCTAAACGTACACCTACAGCAACAAACATCAATATGTATGTACACACGAACACACACATACGCATATTATGTCCACGCTTATGACTTNATTTATAGACATGTCTATGCTTACTTCGCTATAGTATAATATATACGATAATAATAACAATCATAATTAACCCTGCATTTGCATCGATTAAAAAATCGATTCACAATCAATAGTTTTGAAACCTAAACGTACACGTACAGCAACAAACATCAATATATATGTACACACGCACACACACACATACGCATATTATGTCCACGCTTATGACTTTATTATTTTATCATAGTTGGTAATAAAGCAATAAAATATGGCTATTTCAGTCGTAATGGCCAGCTTGTATAGGCTTTATAATATATTCTAGATGTTTTTATAATGTTATACAAAAGAGGTGTGGGTATTTATTATTTTCTCGCGTTCTAAGCAGCACGGCAGCTGCAGGGGCTGATTCGGAAGTGCGGCGGGTTCGTTAACACGGCGAGGCAAGGTCACACACCGCCATATGCTACGTGACCGATGTTTTAGGTTTGATTGAAGTTTTATAATTTTTTTATATGTAAGCAATTTTGATTGTAGAGTCATTTTAAAATATTAGAATTCATTAACACACGTAAGTTCACAGTGTGTTTAGCTATAATTTTATATATCATAAAGAAAAGGATAAAAATCTTAATTGTTTTCATTTCCTCTACAAGACTTAAAATAGATTTTTAGAAAAGTAATTACAAAATATGTTACCGTACCGTAAAATGTAATTTGTCTAATACACATTTTTATATAATAATAATTATTATAATAAACAAAGTAATTTTAAGCAAAGACAAATTATAAAATATCTAATAATACATAATCCAACAAAATCTAGTTTTATTTACAATGTGTAGAAACTGCAATCCGAGCAACTCTTGACATTGCAGTAACATTGACCGATGTGTGAATCAGTATTATTTTCGTCTGGCGTTTTTGAAATATACCTACTTCCGCGAGACGAGCTGCTTTATATTTTCCTGGAACGACTTTAATTGATGTTCTCACTAAATACATATTCAGGGTGTTTAATTGCATTACTGAAGTAAGCTTACTTCGTTTAATACAATTTTTTAATAACATTATAAGGAATAAAAGAACCTCCTACTATAGTCGAAATAAATATAGAGGCATTTTTTTTATTACAATTTTTTTTTAAATAATTGCATTACTAACATAATTATAAGTGAAAACATGCACTTTCTTATAAAACAATACTGATGTAGAGTTCTATATTTGTGGACATATAGTTGACCTTTGTAAATAACATAAAATGAATTACAAAAACTGCATATTAATACTAATTATAACAATAACACAATAAAAATTGGCATCGCAGCAAAAGTGAATGCAGAATTAATGGCGACTCCATCAAGATAGCAAAGCAATTAAGAGCATTCATTGAGAGGGTATTGGCTTAATAGTTTACGCCGTGTTTGCGTCCACAAAACTCTGGCACATAGGTACATAAATAACCATAGACTGACTCGAGAAATAATTAAAGTTACATGCTCGGGGCGGACACAACTTACAATTACTAACAGCTCTGTCATATAAAATAAATGAGTCCATTTTCTTGCAGCGCCTATTATATTAACCTTTATTGGATGCAAATTACTGCACCGCGCTATGAGTGATTGAATAATGATATATCAAGGTTTCAAATGGTTTATTAAATATGATTAAGTATGACAATTATAAAATATCGACGAACATTCTAAATTACTCAAAATCTCAAGAATGTTTTGTGTTGGATAATCTATTTATAGAGGAAGGTTTAATCTAAATTACGTTACTTTAATCCTTTCGACATAATTTGCATTAGTTGTCCAAGGACGTAAAACTGAGAGTATTTGCTAGTATGCAATAAATTCAATGAGAGTATGTATAAGTTAAAAACATGTGTCTGAGATAGATAATGAGTCATTTGAAATAATGCTGATTTTAACTATCAATTCTAAAATAACACTTCCCAAGTCATATTTCGTCATTGAAAAGATATCTGTAATGTACATTTGGTACACAAGAATTGTATTATTATTTATATTAACAAAATAATGAATATACGGGATTGATTTACCGAGCGAATATTTTAAATCCCAACTTTAGACGAGAGATGTCATGCTAAACTTAATACTTTTAACGATAGTAGGTAGTACTAGTAAGAAAGAAAATAAACTTTTATCATCATCAATTCTAACAAGAATTTATAAAACTAGAGTGATTTAATTTATCAATATAGAGCACGAACGCCGCAAACACTTAAAAGTGACATTGGCCGGTGGGCACGCAATTGTATGGCAGTGCGATATTTATTATTTCACTAGGAGATAAGGAAAGAGCGTTGAATAACAAAATAATATACCAACAGGTATATATATGTATACATAATAAACTGTAGCGTGCTTTTCAGTTGTTAGGCAAACGTGTTTTCTTTTGTCATATTTCTGGTAAATACTTGGTTACCTTTTGCATTGTTTTTATAACCTCAAATACATTATACGGATGGTTTAAAAATTATGAATTTAGTTTGCCCTAAATATTGTAATTTTTTCAAATAAAAAAGACAGTCACTGTAAGTCATTTTTAAAGTAAACACAATCACGTTTAAAACAAAACATAAAAAAACATGAACGATAAACGTATTATTATAAACACATAATTATCTAGCCTATCAAAACAAGTGGTCGCGTGACGCGAATCACCACAAGGTCGAGCGAATACGTAATTACACAATAAATTTTATCAAAATGTCGTCTTATCGTCTTTAGACTAACTTTCGGGAATCTTGGAAAAATGAATTTATTTTAAAATGAATATTTGGCGGAATAATGCTGAAATGGAAAATTCAAGAAGAAGAAATATTTCTATATACTTATAGTGCATACAACGTGTTTGACTACTTAATTAGTTTATTATTATTGTTAAATGAAATATGAAAAAATACAAAATATGAATCCTATATTAAATAAGATCACCATCAACAATTTAGAACACTAGATGAATCACAACAACTCTATTATTACTGTGTTATAACGGTCATGAAATATTTAATAACATAGTCAAAGTGCTGTCACTCTTAGGATTTACAACATTCGTATTTATAGGGTAAATAATATAAGTATATTTCAGCTTCATGCTGTATCTTGCATCTAGCATGATAGGCAGAGGGAGCCTAGTAAGACACTCCGCTCTCCATGTTCCGCCACGTTCCGCGACATAACAGCGAAGTAATGAATATAAAATAAATATTTTATTTCCCCTATCTTTACCGTTTACGGTCAGTGCAAAATAAAATAAGATGGGTGTTGATTCTAAAACTATTTTAAACATTGATATCTAGAACATATTGCTGGCATGTCAATATGTAATTTATTTAATACTGAGTCCAAATACAAAACACTACACATAATGAATAAACAAAGGAAACAATTTATTTCTTTATAAAGTAGAAAATCTATAAAGATGACAGCTCAAGGATAAGTATCGTACACATGCGTATGTCGCAAGGCATGAAGGTGTAAACAAATATTAAAGTTTGAAAAACATCCAGTTTCAATTACACTTTTTAGGTCAATAATATTAGATTTTTTCTAATTTTTTTATATAAAGAAATCAAAATTAAAAAAATCATCTTCACTCTGTATGTCGCACAAAACAGGCAGAACCTAGTGTTAAGTGTCCGTTCCCCACTTTCCGCCGAATTCAGGAGGCATTATGTGTTGAGTGGCAGTACTCAAGGCCGCCAACGTTTGTTTTTCATATCGGTATACATATATGTTACATAAAATAATACGATTGAGTATATAAACTACAAACAATTAATTTTAAATGTATATGAACCTAGTTATTACTTAAAGACCTAGGAAATACGTGTTTGTAAGAACTAAGTAGACCTAGGATGATACAGGTGAAACCACACGCGGTCGTTAACATAAAAGGTAGGTCACACATCGCAACAAAGAGCGAAGCAGACAAAAACTGACACATTAAGTGCGAATGACTCGTAGTGTAACAAATTCGTATAAATATATTAAAAAGGTGTATTTACAATATATGTTAATTAATATAAGTAATACTATCATTATATAACTATAGGTTTCACGCCCAAACATACATACGGTAGGCAGACACAGGGGAGACTTACTATTAAGACACTAGTCTGTTTTCCACTTTCCTCCCGTTTTCTTGGTAATTACGACATGATTAGCGGAAATCAACGCCGCGCTTTATCTTGTTCATACTAGAGTGAAGAAATGAAAATAATTCATTCCCCTAATTAAGAATCGAACCCGTAATATTTACAGTCGTATGCTGCAACACGACGATATACATTTAGTTTTAAACATTGTAAGATAAAAATGATAGTAATTTCTCTTTATAGCAGTCGAAAGTTATACGACGACGCACAGTGAGGAATGCCACTCCACATTCAATAGATTTTTGGACGATTAGTCATGTGGTCCATACCATTGCTTTGTCATCTAACCACATTTAGAATGTGTGTTCTAGAAATATTATATTTAAAATCTATGAATTCTTATAACATATATCCAGAAAAAAACAATAATATATATTATTCATCAAGCAAAATTAAATTAATATAAATTCCTATACATATACTCAAATCAAATAAAAACATTATATATCTCGCAAAAATTTAAACATAACCTATCCCACGTTACAAAACTTGTTCTATCAGAATCATAGAAATGCTTTGTCATAATAACAAACGAAAAATAAACATAAAGAAAAATGCAACCATATAAATAATTTAAAATATTATTCGGTCGTTTCCCACAGACTTACGGGAGATAAAAGTAAAAGGTTTTATAAAGAGATATCTTCTCGTGTACGTAGTACGGCTGTTGTGTCGTGGCCGCCGTAAAAAATCTTAAATTAAATCTGGGCAGCCGTCTACAGGTATCTACAATGTGACCGCGACTCGTCGACCGCACTGTACTCTGTTAGTAGGCCAAGTTATGTTGGACTTTTGTTCCCACAGTGCGAGTTTAATTTGTTAATATGTAAATCTGTATTTATGGCCTAGTTTCCAGCTTGTTTATTTAAGAAGATTTCAACGTATGATAAGTGATAGCTATTATTCTGTGTCTTCATGAGATCTTAAGATTGATTAATTAATTTCATACTTTTCAAGTAAATTCATTTTTTTATTTTGTTTTTATTAAATTATTAAATGTAACTCTCACACCTAATATTTAATTATATAAAAATATGTATATATTTAATAATATTTTTCGAGTAGATAATCTTAGAAAAAAAAATGAGTTACTAATAAACAACTAAACTTTTATACACGTTTAAATTTCTAATACAGAATTTCCAAAGTTATTAATTGTGTATGGTTTTTAACAGGAAAATTGCTTCATAAATTGTTAACAAATGAATAAAAAATCATCAAATATCATCTCGTTATCAATCATCATCACAATCAAATAGTCGTCAAACAAAAACATAAAAAAAAGCTAACTTCTCAACTGTAGAATAAAGCACATGTCCTAATGCTCCACCATCTCATTTTGACCTAAATAACGGTTAAACACAAACGAACACGTGTAGTGAGGGGACCGCCCCCCACTAGGGTTGCCACCCTGGCATATGATACGACGTATTAGACGTATTAAATTAAGACTTAGTAATCATTTATAAAAATGTACTCGTCAAACTGTCATTAGTACAAGAGTGTGACTTAATAATTTCATATTTTCATTTTCCCCACTCTGGCAACAAGGCATAGTGCGGCGTTAAGTTCCGCCACTCAATTCGGGGTCGGGTCCCCACAAGTAAAACATCTAACAAAAGTGAACCGGAAGCCCTACAACGATCCCCATTAAGACCGCCCCGGTATAACTTAGATATGACTAACGCGTCATAATGTATGCAATAGCTGAACAGTTTCGTGCACCGATCATGACCATTAGCTATAATAGATGACGCGTGACACGCAACACTGTGGGTACTATACAAATTAAAAATATAATCTCGTTATTGGATGTTTTGGAACGTTTTAGAAATATATGTTGGAATTTAAATATATTATATTTTTCTTTTTATTTTCGCATATAGCACGGTATGCAGAGAGAAGCTAGAGTTAAGACATTCCGTTCTTAATTTTTGGTTAAACCGCGCTTTCTCTAAATTACCAGAGCGGAGAAATTAAAAATTTCCCTAAGTGGGTATCGAATTCATAATCATCATGCTTTCCCACTGTGCCATAACGGCTTAAGTATTAGAATTGCTGGTTCACATCTTATATTTCTTCTGATGACTCATCTTGTCCTTCCAAAAGTAGAGACAAAATTAAAATGGCATAAAGAGAGCCCCGGTATGTTAAGATAAAGCTGAAAAACATTAAGGAACGTTAGATCTCTTCAGTCATTTATCTAAAAGTCAATTAAATGTAACGATGATGATAGTTTTTTATTAAGAGCAATCCGTGTAGGATGGACTCTAACGCCTCTTACTATTGATTGATATAATTATTTGCTTTTTATGAATGCCATCTATATAATTACTATAGCGTGAATTCATTTATATTACTATTAAAGGTTAAACTAAAGATAAACTGCTCTTGAATAATTTATCGTATGACAATGATATTTGCAGACAATAAATAAATGATTTTTTCATCAGCTTAACGCCTATTTTATCCTGTCTATTTTATCAGGGGGAAGCACAGAGGGAAGCTTAAGCGTTAAGGAACCCGCCGACACTTTCCTCCGAATTTTTTGAAGCATTACGTGTTGAGTGGCGGAACATAACGGCGGGCTTATGACTTGGTGTCAGAGCGAGAAATGAAAATATTAATAAATAATAATTCATTTCATCGAACGTCGTGGGAATCGAACCCTTAACGGTTGTTGCATGTGCCTTGCGCCACTACGGCCTCAGATTTGGTCTAAGACGGGCTTCAATGTTTCTAACATCGTCAAAAATTTACATAAAGAATAGAATTGGCCATTCGTTCTATTAAAACTAAAATAATATTCGATTTAATTTTCAACACTAGAAATAGCCGCATCGTAGCATCGTGGACGAGAGCGAGACCGCAACCTTTCACTTTCTCTGCAGAAATATGCGAACACAATGTATTATTAAATTTATATTTCTGGTATTATATTTGAAAGCCATTATATTTTATAATAATTAATTGGAACTATGCGACGTAAAAGCTATATTTTTATCTTAACACAACCCCTGTGCGTGACGTTAGCACGTAATAAAAAAAAACGTGAAACAGATCTATATATAAAGTGTCAATTTCCAACGAACCCGTGACAAACACATTTCAACTTCACTTTCACGACATCCTGAAACGATTTATTTTGACTCGCGGCAATAAATCAATGCCGGCGGCCGATGAAAATATTTTATTTTCAACACAGCGACGATTTATAGGTAGTTAAAAGTTAACATCTTCGGTTTAACAAACTATAGATTATAAATTAGATCAATGGTGACTGAATAACTGGAAAATATTATTAACTTCTTATTATTCATTTGTTTTTCAAGGCAAATATACAGTATCGACTAGAAATTATCATAGTTTAAGATAAATAAAAGTCAAATTTTATTATAAGTATAGATTTACAGATAAATAGAATAAACTATGTTACAAAAATCCCCGACAACATAATAGGTACCAAAAGGTGTTTAACGCTTAATTATATTCTCAGACGGTATTTACTATATCAAAAGTATAATAATTTAAACGTTATATTTTACATTTAAAATAACAATCATGTTAATTTCTTTTACGTAGGTACTGCCAAGATTTTTAATTTCCTAAGTAATTTCTTAGAGCGATAAACAAAAAATAACAAAGCTAAGAATCGAGTGCAAAAGAAAGCTGTCGCTGAAAATTACGGAAAAGTTAAAGAAAAAATTTTAGTTGCTTACAAAGCTTTAACTAAAACGTACAATATTATTCCATTATTATTATTTGTAATTAACACATAGAAACTCGATATTTGATATGAATTCTGTAACCTTATGGAAATCTTTTTGTTTATTTATTATTTTTATTTTAGTATTAAAGTACCGTCGTCGTGGGGACAATTATTTCCTCCACTTTCGTCGCAGTTGTTTGTCAGTAATGCGCAGCGGTGAGTGCCGCCACTCAACACATTTCCTCAGCCTACACTGCCGCGCAAGAATATTATGTATGTACTAAACTAACAAATTGTACACTTTTGTTTTAAGAAGGCACATAGCCTCATATAGCAGGGTAGGCAGGCAGAACCTAGTGTTAAGGCACTCCGCTCCTCACTTTCCGCCGAATTCTGAAAGCATTGTATGTAGAATGGCGGAACTCAACGCCGCGCTTTACCTTGTTTCCAGAGCTAAGAAAATGAAAATACCAAACATTTTATATAACATTTAAACTGTACACAATTAAAGTTATATGTACCTACCTATATATATTTTTCTTAATCGCAAGAAACACAAGGCCTTGCCTTCGATCGACCTAGTGCCTGATTAACGCAAAGGAATTTACTTTCTCTGTGTAGTAAATAGTGGAGCATTAACAAAACACTACTTATATCTCACAGTGACCCAGTTAGGGAGGCGGTGACACCGTTTCTAATACGCTAACCTAATCAGAATGGGATGGGAAGTATGGTTTTTATTAGTCGCACTCGTATATTTAACGATACAATTTAAACGTATATATATGTAGAAGCATCAGAAGGGGCCTCATAGCGGTCTTGGCTGTTACTATTCATTTGTGGGCGTTGAAGCAACAGAGATGTTTAAATAAAAGTCACACTTATATTCTACAATGTCTTATTACTCGTTTACATAACAGTTTTACAATAAATCTCACAAGATTAACAAAATTACAGTAGATTAGGAGCCAATAGGTTAATTGGTGAACATCTCACGCCATAGCTGTCAACCAATGACATCTGCTATAACTCATGGCTACACCTACTACCCTATTCGGGGTTACCCGCTCCATTTTAAATATTCTTCTAATATAATCCATTACATGAATCAATTAAAATCGAAATATAATAATTGTGAAATTATAATTAAAACTAATACATAGCAACGCGCCGTCATATATATATTTGTTTTATATATGTTATAACGTGGAATACAACATGAACCTTAAAGGACAACTCAACGCTACATATTGTCTTGGAAGTTTAACTAGAGTTCGTAATTGAAAATGATTAATTGTACCCGGTGGCAATCAAACGCACTGCCATCGCATTCACAGTCACACGCTATACCGCTGTGCCATGAGGGCTTTTCCAAAATCTTACAAAGATAGATCTAGTGATAAATCGCTCTAGTTTTAAGTAATTTATTACATTCTATAAACTTTATCGTAGTTGTTATCCATTTACAATATATTTGACTGCTTATATAGGTCTTTTATGGTATGCAAATTTCAATTTTACGATCCCTGTAATATTTAAATTATCGTCGCATATTATTTTACTTTAATGAAGTGGTGCAAATGACTACATAGAAACAAGAAATAGGCGTACTTATAAAAACTTTTACCTATCAACATTTTCAGAAAAAAATCACGATAATCATACTAAATACAGTTAAAAAAAAAATAATAAAAAATATTTATTCATTCAAAACCGTGAATTGTGGAGAGTTATTTGTTTTTACACGTTTTTCTGTGTTGATGTAGCAGAGTAATATGTTGGTGGGGACAATGCGTCCGCCCGGTAGCGTTTTCGTCTATCCGTGAAACAATGACGAGAGGAACTTGCGAGCCAACGTTTACTAAACAAGAGTGGATCTTGTACCGTGTTTTACTAAGCGGACTTCATAAAACCTACCTGTTAATTTATTCAGATTGATATATTATAAGTAGTATTAACAAAAAACCAAGTTTGTGAAAAAAAATGAATTATTTATATACCTCCAATTGTTAGGTGTATACTACAAGCTTTTACCTGCGGCTTCGCCCTCCTTCGCCACGTTAAATGCATTCCGCAGTAAATATGAATGAATTCAAATACAATGGGTTACATCGAAATGATTAACAATGTTATATAGCCAATTTAATCTTCTTCAATAAACAGACTAACTAACAGAAAAATATTAGTCCCATTTAAAGCATTTGTTTCTATTATACAAACTCTTCCACTTCATAATATTAAGTATAAACGAGTAGAAATATAATACGACAATAAAGTAGTAAGAAACTAATGATAACATTAAAGATAACACCTGCGTTAAAAGCATTTATTTCTTTAAATTACCCAAATTTGCTTACAAACAATAAAGCCAAGTAAAAATATATTATATAAAATACTTTTATGTTTCATTATTATAGCACTCATTGTTTCGTTGCCATTATTTTTTAAATTGTTCACAGATTATGCGTACATTAAAAATATATTTCCCCTTATTATATTATAATTAATTTATATAATTACAAGGTCAAGCTGTTTTACAGAAAATTTTACACCTATTTAAAGCATTTTTTGAATTAATAATTGTATTATTCAGCCTTTCATTAAAAAAAGTCCCTAAAAAGTCAAAATTACCAGTAAATCTTTAGCCACACCACCGCCGTAAGCATATAACACCAATTACCCACCCACCGCAGGCCATTGAAGACAAAGCATGCACTCAGTACCCAGTAATTTAAGCTACTACAAAAACGTTCATTATAGCAAAGCCAAGTAAGTAATAATGTCGAAAGGCTCGTTCGACAACACTAAGTCACATTAAAATTATCCATCATTGTAAACTAGGAGTTGAAGACAAAGAATTTTCACACACATTATATCGGTTCACATGACCGCACAGGCGCACATGAGTTTTCAAATGTTAATTACTCTAAAATCAGTAAAAACACCAATTGAAACGTAAATAATTTACGATATAATTATTTTTATAATGTATTAGTTTTGCTCTGCGGCTTTGCTCGTGAATGGGTTACATCGACATAATTAGCGTAATGCAATATAGCTCAAATAAGATTTTCCTCTACTAATGGACTATTCAATCCAAGAGATAGAGATTAATGCCATCAATCAAACAAACTCTTCAGTTTTACAATATTAGTATAGAATACAGGTACATAAATATTTATAGAAGCTAAAACAGTAGTTTAAACAGCTTCATAGAACATGTTGATATCATTATTAAGAATTCTAGGTTTAGTATCATAAGATTCATAAGAAAGTTCCAGCTCTAAGTAACTTCGTTTTGTCAACAGAAAAAAAAATAGTATATGATTTCCAACATTTTATTTTACACTGTTACAGAAAAAGTATACCAACCTTAAAGTACTTGACATAGAAATAAATTATACATGAATGAGGCTTTCCACAATGAATATTTAACGTCGAGATGAACAGTGGTTACTACTAGGATTGCCTGTATCGCAGCAACCACTTCCTTCCCGGATGTTCTATTCTACTTGTGTAACAAACACGGTTCATGCGTGTTCTTTAAATCGGGATTAACAAACATTTCATTTTATATAAACATTTACTATTTGTATATATTTAAGTTTCAATCTTAATTCATAAATCATACTTGTATAACTTTTCTTTGTAATAACTTCAGAATCAAAAACGTTCCTTATTATAAAAGTAAATATCTATCAAATGTGAATAGGTAATAAGAATTGTAATCGTGCGTTTGTAAGTTTTCAGTATTTTTTTTATATTACAAATTAGTAATAATAAATAGAGTCAATATGTATATAGGTAATATCTATTGATAGTTAAAGTGTTATCTGACCCTAAAACTAGTTAAAGCTCGCGTTATAATGATCAAGTAACAGATAAAATATGCATTCATACAAGTAATTACATACATAAATAAATAAATTTACATCCAGCATTTAGGGAAAATAGTGTTTATATGTAGGTAATGAAATAAATTAGAATTTAATTTATTGGTTTAATGTAACGTATCCTTTTCAGGTCATATCTTTTTTTTAGCTTCACGTTATATCCTGTACATAGCAAAGAGAATCTAGTGTTAAGGTACTCCGTTCCCAATAAGTGCAACACTTCCGTTCACAAGACACTTCTGTTCTCCACTTTTCGAATTCTGGAGGCATTAAATAAATACAATTTCTTTTATTTATTTTTTTCCTTGTAATCTTACGAACAGCATTAATCTATATATATAAAATCGAAAGGTCACTCACTCATCACGAAATCTAAGAAACTACATGTGCCAGGAATCTCAAATTTTGCATAGGAGTTACTTATAGGACGTAGGTGCTCGCTAAGGCGGGAATTTGCAATATTCGACTTCTAAGGGGTTGCTTTTGGGGTTGAAAGTTTGTATGAAACTTCGTTACTACAAATGCTTTTAGTCTCAAATTTTGCATGGACGTTACTTATAGGACGTAGGTACTCACGGAGACAGAAATTAATAATAACGTAGTTCACGCGGGCGAAGCCGCAGGCGGGCCGCTAGTAAATAATAAAGACAACCTTCATTTGGTTTTATTGTTAGACATTTGATACAGTAATCAAAGTATAATTTTACAATGTTTTTACCGCTGCCGTATCGATAGTAACTAAATGAGGATAATAATCGTAATTAGCATTAATAGTCAATTGATATAATAGATTTTTGTTGAGGGTTGAGCACAAGTCGCATGTCACTCGGTGTGAATATGATTCCTCAATAAAACAATAATTCATTAAAATATACATACAGGAAATCATAATTAAAAAATATATATATTCACTAACATTTCTATTTTCTTGGAAACTCGAAATCCTCAAACTGTGCATGTGTTTTAGGTAATTCCACGATTTTTCCTGCACAGCAGGATAGTTCTCCGATCTCAGCAAAAGAAGTTCGCTGCCAGTTGTCCACCAGAGCAAAAAAAACATATAAATATGTAACATAGCACATATATAAATCGAATATTTAACATTTTACCTAATACTATCAAAAAGATGTGACATAACTGGCTAGGAAAGCACAGCTAGAGAAATTATTTTGAAGGCATAATACTCCAATATATTAAAAAAAAACACGTTCCGATGATGCGATAACAAGTCCGTAAGTATATTATAATTATTACAACTTATGCAAATTTAACATAAACTTTGGAATGTAATTTAAAAAAAACCGCATTAGCGTGTGTTAACAGCATCCGGGTCCTGCATATAATGGCTCGAGACACCGAACTCACGTGGTTAATGTAATAATAATATAATTACTTACAACGATTTAATAATTGCACCTAAATAAAATGATTTTAACGATATATTTTATATTCATTTTACCTGTAAAGGGTAAATTTAATTATAATTCATTAAATTTACCTACATTACGAATTTGCTTATTCGTAATGTAGGTAATATGGGTTTTTTTTATTTATTTGTTGTTAAAATATCTCAACTAAAGACTTAACTAAGTATTAGATTAAATGTCGCACATTTTGTGACAGTTGAAATTAGATAAACATTTATAAATCGATAAGAAATTATCGAATTCCGATAAATATAGCTAAACGGCTTAAATCTCAAAAAGTATTGTCAGATAATGCTGCGATAAATCTAATTTCGCGCATTTATTGAAGCAATGGTTATTTTTTATGAATTATTCTGGTATGAACTTTAAATGTGTTTTTTAAGTAGGTACATGTATAAAATAAGGATAGATTTATTCAAACGGTAGGTATGTTAAAAACCATACTCATTGACTTTTTCTAATACACCTTTCGCCAAATTCTGAAATTCTGAATGCACTGCGAATTGACTGGTGGGATTCAACACCGCGCTTTGCCTCCTTACCAGAGAGAAGAAAGGAAAATTATAAATATTTAATTTCCTCGAGTGGGAATCGAATCCACAACCTACCGCGTATACAGCCGCACTCTTGAGCTCCAGCGCCACGACTAGCCGCTCAAATACTTTAAACACATAATTTCATGACCAAGTAAAAACTAAAACAACCATTTCACATTGTTTAGTAATACACACGATAAGTTTAACTCCCGTGCCGTCATTCCTCCGTGCATTATGAATACAATAGTTACGAAGAACGGCTAGCACCAATTAAAATTGACGTACGCGGAAGTAACAAACGAAAGTGAACACGTTAATTACGTTATAAATTAAACGATTTAAGAACACGTTGTTACCATGTTTCCCTTCTATATATATAATTTGTTTTGACAAGTGCGGTTGAGGATATGAACATCTGTATCTACGAGTATATATCAGAGTGTTGATCTCGGCTTTAAATATTTCCACCTCATCATGTAGGGGTTATGTACGGCTGTGGGAAGCCAAAAATAGATGACATTTGAGAGCCTCTATGATATATCCTGTCAATATTATTTATCGTAACGAAATGAGATATTCTTTGTGTATAAGCTTTTATGTAATTTATAAAATTGCCCCTTTGGCTAGAGAACTAAAAATAGAAACAACTGTAATAAAAATAGATATTTTCTTATTCGTAAAAGCACTATAGTGTAATGACTTCTATATTTTACTATACATTTTAATGTGTCATAATTATTGTAAGACTAATGGCAATAACAACAATTTATTCAAAGGTAATGAGGAAAATAATTCTACATTTTTTTATAGAACGATTAATGGCGTTGTTTTTAACTTATTACTAACAATGTCACGATGCACTGACACTGAATAACTTACTGTGGCGCACGCAACTATGCGTTTACTAAAAATAAAAAAGTAAACAAATAAAATATAAATAAATATCACACTACACTGGCCATCTCGAATCAAGTTTCCTCACAACAAAACACTTAAGTCGAGTGTCCTTATAAACTGTGTTAAGCCTCAATAAAAATAAAACATTAGACTTAACTGCACCTATAATTTCTTGCAGTTCTTTTTGTATGCAACGTTCAAAAATGTATATAAAGAATACATAACGCGTGTTAAAAATAAAGTCATTAGCATATTTTTTCGATTGTTAGTATAATTATTTTATATATATAGAAACCTTGTGTATGCCAGTGATATCGTCTGTCTGTCTGTCACTCGGACTGGTCATTGGTCCGGCGCGGTCGTGGGCGGGGCAACGGGAGAATGTATAAAAAGCGAATTAAACCAAATTATGGTAATAGCCACTAAGTCATCATGTTGCTTCATATAAGGCGTCGTTAACTGTTATTTTCTTAAGAAACATAAATTATTTGATTCTCATAATTGTTCGATGATTGTTATTTATTCAGATCAAAGGTAGATTTTTTAATTAATTTAGAGATTCCTTTGTATTACAAAGTAAAGTACATTTAAGTACAACGTGAATAATATGTCTCTAATTACAATTACATACGTTTTAGTTACAGATGAACAAAGATAGAATTGGAATTTGTATAATATCAAATTTAAATATAAAATGTAGCGGCGTTGAGTTCCGCAATGCGTCCGTAATTCGACGGAAAGTGTCTTAACACTAGGTTCCCTCTACTACGTGCGGCTTACAGCGCAAAGCTAAATAAAAAAGAATGTAATATGTTACAGATTTAAATTTGTTATCAATATTAATGTGGAGCTTAATTTAATGCAGACAACGTGGCCATACACTGGCAAAATTCAATCTAAACTTTCCTATCATTGACACGAAGAAGAAGAATCAATATTAAAGTTTACTCTTGAAATTTTAATATCAGCTTCTCATTCGCTGACTACAACTAAGATCAGACATACCAAGTAATTCTTATTTATGAATTAACTACATCATGTATTTATCTTTGTCAACAAGTTAACTGGTAAATTAAATAAAGCGAACATCCACTTCCAACGTGTCGTTATACTTGTCAATACTAATGAAATAAAACATTACTTCCACTTGATTTTCAACTCACAATCGACAAGACCTAAAAACCAACTATTTCACCAATCACCAAAACAACAAGGCATAATAACAAATACATAAAAGAACATATAATAACAACCCTCTAAAATAATGATATAAACATATAGTGATATCAGAACACATAAAAAAAACAAGATAAAACTTAACATAATCCAAATAGGTATACAATAGATGCAAAAAGCCCATTCGCGTATAATTGCAAGCAGCGGATGCCCAGTCGAGTACTGGCACGCCGCCACGGTATTCTCGCGATGTTGGGATCGTTCGTCTCCTACAATCCGTGTAATCTACCATCTATTGATTTACATTTTCGATAAAATTCATTTGGGGACTGTTGCGATTGATGTCTGATTCACAAGGATAATGGATATCCTTGTTTCAAAATATATTTTACTGTTATTCTCACTTTCAATTAAAACATTAATTAGGTATTTGGAGCGTTAAATTTAGAATATTTCAAATATTCATATATTTGTGAACAGAATGAAGTATAAAATCAATGGTCTTAATTATTTACAAAATTGAAACAATTACATATATAATTCGACTTTACTAATTACTAACCCTTATAATTTAGCTTCAATTAACTTAAAATTTCATATTGTAGTTAATATTCGAATTAATACTTAATGATTATAGCATATTGGAGACTTTAAAACGATCATTTTAAATCCTAACAAAGGTTAAAAGTAATCAAAATTGAAAAAACTACCGGTCCACCTACATTTTGTTTAGTATTAGGTTCACATGCTTAACATTAGAAAGCATTTGTAAATGTAAAATTTAATACTCGTTAAACTCAAAAATTTACTTAATTACCTGAACCTAGTAGGTAATCCTTAGATAATTTTAATAACCATTAAAATTATGTTAAAACAGAAATTCATATTAACATACAATATAATATTAGCTTAAACCTATATTACACATGAGCGGGTGTATTCAATTAAACGAGCTGCACAGTATGAGCACTTGGTCGGATTCCATTCGGATGAATCAATAGAGCCGCGGTCGGACGACAAACATACGACAACAACAAATGGTTGTTTGACAGGGAAAGAAATTATTCAAGAGTATACCTACATACCTGTATTATTTATATTTTTTGACGAAAATATGTTTTTTTAACTTTTATAATATATTTTATCATATATATTTGTGTACTATATTATAACGATTAACATTTTGTTATAATATACGAGAATAAAGTGTTTAAACACTGGTTAATATATTTTTTTAAATAATAATGTGAAAATTGATGTCGATTTTAAAAAAGAAAAATGTTAATTAAAATCTTATAATTTTTTTTATAAGATTTAAAGTCTTTCGTACAAAAATGTTTACCTGTCACACTTTACGTAAAATATCTACAATACCACATTACATGATAATAAATCAACCGACAGATCTTGACCTAAGACACCGTCAATGACAACGTCATACATACAATCAGCATCCATCCAAAAATATTTCGCAAAAATCCAATTTAAAAATACTTTATCCTTATTCGCTTTTAAACAAACCACCTGTTATTACGAGCGACCTACAGACGTGTGTAATAAAATAATGGAAGTGGAAAAACAAGAATATTCGATAATTGACAATAGCATTATGAATATTTTTTGTAAGCAAATGTCAGGATCAAACACAAGGTCCACAAGGTCGACTGTTGAGAGTTCACAATGAATAGCAAGACGGAACAAAAAAAGCCGGTACAAAGTGTTCTCAGAGGTACACTCGAGGCGTTTACACGATTGTTGGACCCGTTCAAATTCTTATTGACCTTAGATTTGAACGATGGACCCTTCCGTTACATTTTACGACGGTCCACACGGGGGTTATCGGTATAAATATCTTGATGTGTCTTGGAACGGATATTGTATCATGTTAGCACCAAATATTATTAAACAAGTAAAAATTACGTACACTTTACGTATAAAATTATATATTTTATTAACATGTTCAAGATAAAGGTATTTTATTAAATATTTAAAGTTATTGTAGGAGTTTTGTATTGATTATATGAAATTTATGTAATTTGATAGCAAATTCTCCTTTAAATTTTTAAAAACTAAACTTAGTAGTAGTCCATTTTCAATTTGTANCAAACAAACAAACAAACAAACAAACAAACAAACAAACAAACAAACTCTTCCGCTTTATTATATTAGTATAGATTAACATGTTCAAGATAAAGGTATTTTATTAAATATTTAAAGTTATTGTAGTGGTTTTGTATTGATTATATAAAATTTATGTAATTTGATAGCAAATTCTCCTTTAAATTTTTAAAAACTAAACTTAGTAGTAGTCCATTTTCAATTTGTAATAGAGGAAAACTAACAGCCAGACATAAAGTAAAATTAAGTATAAAAGATCTTTTGTTCTTATCCTTTAAAGAAATTGAATAATATTTATGTAAGTAAATTAAAATATTTTACAGAAATATTTTTAAAATAAATTATTATCTCTCTTTAAGTAAAGCAATCTCATAAAAAGATATTTTATGAACGTCGCCAAAACTAAAATTGAACATACAAAAGTCAAATGACATAATATTGATAGGTACGTGTTGTGGGTTCGATTCCCAACAGAAGAATAATGCGCTTGCCTCAACATTATGTTAACAACAATCAATATATAAAGCGATCTGTGAACGAAAATTGATATTTTCCATAACAATAATTTCCATTACTTATCCTACATGAGAGTTTAAATAACAATTTAAAATTCAAATCATTGATAGCCATTATGATAAACTAAACAGAAGCAAGATTTCAATATAACGCTCCGTTTGAGCAACAAACAAAGACATCCGATGTCTACCGTAATAGGGCTTACGTAATGCCCCCGTTCCACTTTGGTCCATAAAGTTTAACATTTTAGTACGCACTTAGATAATTGGCATGTGATTTACTTAATACTGTTATACTTTTAATATAGCGAGCGAAAAGTTAGTTGAATTCCACTTTATCTCGGTGTGGGCCAAATTAATGGCTTCTCCAATACTGTAATTACGGTTGAGATAAGCGATCGCCATCTTCATAAAATTGTCAGCACGCGCAAAGAAGCTGAATTATCTTGTTACTTTTATAGAAATATTAAAACTTTTGATCCTAATTATTGAAATATTAAATAATATGTTTAGCAAATTATATTATTGAGGCCAGGCGTGGTGCCCTACACAAGCGTGCGACTATAAATGCGATAGATTGTGGCTTGAATTCCCACTCGACCATATAGAAATTTTATCATCTATTCTAATAAAGTTCAATAGTTATTTCATAAAAAACACATTCATATTTCAAATTCAATTAAGTTTTATCATAAAAGTGCAATAATATATTATTATTCTAATAATAGGCGTGCATTTATCGCAATAATAACAATAGTAAATGTACATTTAAAATTACTTGTATGTACTAGATTCATGTCATCCACGAATCGGGAGCATCGGGACAAGGCCAGTGGCTGTAGCGTCATGCATAACCCATTATAAGAGCTCGAGTTATAAATTAATCACAACTTTAAACTGAATCAAATAAACGCCAACGACAGTTGTGTTTGAGGTTAATAGAATAAATCTGCAAAATAGATGAGTAGCTTTTACCCGCGGCTTCCCTTGCATTGTCAAATGGAAATAGCCGAGCGTTTTGTATGAGGTAACTCTGACCACAAGAATAGTGGGTTTCATTATAACGAGTAATTTTGTTCTAAATGGACTGAAAAATTACAGAATGACTTGCTTGACCTATCTTAATCAATGATTATATCACATCTACATAACGTATTTTCAATATATATACCTATATATTTTTCAGCTTCACGCTTTATACCGCACATAGCAGAGTAGACAGAGAGAGCCTGGGAACCTAGTGTTATGACACTCCATTCCCATTAAGACACTTACGTTCCATACATTCCGCAGAATCCTGGTGGCATTACTTTGTTATTGTTGGCGCAAATCAACGCCGCGCTTTGCCACGTTACTAAAGCGAGAAAATGAAAATAGTAAATATATTTCCTTCAGCCAGCCCATTCAGCCCACAACCTGGCGCGTTTAAAGTCGCACGACTGTCCCCTGACCCGACTGAAGCCCCTGAGCCACGACTGGCCAGAAAATGTCATATTCTATTGACAGCGTAGGTACGTATGTACCTATTTGTAGGTATCTGTTCAAAAATAATCGCATAAAGTCACGAAGAGTACACACAAGTGTTCAATAATATAAAAAAAAATAATTAAGCATATGCCTGATGAGATACGAAGTTACGAGCGAGAGTAATAAAACTTGTATCAAATTACACTCGCGAGGAATATATTATTTAAATTTAATGAAATATATGAAAACAGAACTATGACTTCGACATGTGTAATTGTTGTCTATATTTAACTATTTATATTTAATGTTAAAACAACGTAAAGTTGTAGTAAAATTGAACTAGTTTTTATAGTTAACAATTATCTATCTGTAGCATATTTTTTAATTGAAAAAATATAAATATACACCAAATTAAGTAGTAAATATATTTAAAGTAATAAAAATGATGTATATTTACAATTAGTTTATTGCTTCAGGGGGACTATCAATCCGGATCGGCCAGCCAATCGTAAAGGCACGATAAAGAAGCGAGATGGCGCGTGCGCAACGATTAATTGCTTCCATTATCGACAACCGGTGAAGTTATAAAGTTACTTGTTATTTAAGTTCACTTTATATGTATGCTAATCTAGGACACATAAGTTGCATTCGTAGTTGAAATAATGAGATTAAAACTTATCGTCTTGCTTGACTTTAGGTTCGATCTACGGTGAATGTAATTATTTAATTATATTGTTTTGTACTCATCATATGTATATAGTTAAAAGTTCATTAATACATAAAAATATTCATATAAAGGAAGATATACTCGTATGATTCGTCAGAAAATATACTAGAAATAGTAAATTACTGACCGACTGGCGCGGCTTCGCCAGCTTGAACTGTACAAATATTTATTAATTGAAATTATTTTCAGTTTAGAGTGTGAATTTTAATAAGCCATGAAACACGTGTTCAATTAAATATTTTTAAGAGTTTAAATTTCAAATTTCATAAAAATCGATGCCGATTTAAAGATTTTTGTAGTTATTAAAGTTAATAGCAAATCATTATTGCACAGAAAAGAATAACAGAAAAAAATATTACAGTTATTTAGCTGTAATTCCTTTAATAATTATCATGATTCTAAGTTTCTACAGATGAAACATATACTTGTGTATTAATTTGCTGCTTATTGTTATGCATTTTGTAATTTACATTAATAAGTAAACAGTGTGTATTATGTTATAGTTTTATTGCATGTATTAGGATATATAATCATAGACACAAGAATGGTGGAGGAGAGAGAGGGGCGGTCCACACCTACCCCAGATTTTTAAATGGATAAGTTAGAAACTAAAATCAAGCCAAGCTCAACTAAAATCAAATCAAGGCAAGATTAAGCTGATTTTTAGAGTTTCGCAATATCTCGAAATATATCAATGCATAAAATAAATTTTTTGAAATAATTTTAGATGATTGTATAAAGAGCTATCTCAATAAAGCTTATACAATTTAATATTATTTGCAAATAAGTTCTATAAACGTTTTTCTATAAAAGAAAAATGTTTATATTATAATATATTTCTTTAGCATCACACCTCCTATCCACTACCGTACTTAAAGATGTTCCATTTTCCATACATTACCCAATAATCAAGACATTGGGCAATGTGTGGTGGAACTTAACACAGCACACTAACTCTATAAAAACTCATTTAAACTTATTATACAAAATGAAATTGAATGTTAAATGAGTACAAAAATGTAAAATATTTTCAACCTAATTATTCACTTGTAAATATTATGTATTTGACCTCAGTGTTATCAGTATGTAAATAGGTTAACTTCAATGTTTGATGGCTAACAATGGAGTTGTGGTCATACACAACATTTTAGCAATTATTTATTTTACTTAGTTTTATATTTAAAATTATAAGTAATAGTAAATTAATCTGTAATATTTTTTTATCCCATTTTAATATAATTTTTTTTAGATTTTTGTTATTTCATTGTATCCTGCATAGTTCTAGCCAAGTAGGCATAAAGAAAATTCAGTGTCTAGACATCCATCCCATCTTTTGGACTTAATATGTTAATTGCATCTGAATGGCGGAACTGAATGCAGTACTTTGTTTTGCCTGAGCAGGAAAATTAAAACAATTCATTTCAGCCTGGGGTAAGTAAACCTGCAACTATTGTTTACAACCAGACCCTGTCCCACTACACCACAACAGCCTCAATGTTTAAGAACAAAAATATACTCATTTATAGAGCATCTTGGTATTATGTTAGTAACCGATAAAAATAAAAGTGATGCAATTTAATCGAACATTGAACAATATGCTACATTATTATTAAAGAAAAAAACAAAAATAGCCAAAATATGAATCAAAACAAGTAATTGATGAGGTTCTTATCATATTATTACAATTTTTATATTATATTATATCTTTATAGAGAGTAAAGTACTGTAGAGAGTAGTAGTAGAACAAAGTTGTTCCCCACTGATGAAAGCTTAGTGATAGTGATGTGTACTATTACTCCTTTTAGTTCCATATATATGGAAAGGGTAGGTAAGTCAGAAACTTGTGTTAAAATATTCCACCTAATTTTTAAGTCAGTGTGTTGATTGACAGGCCTCTATGCTGCACTTTGTCTTGATACCAGAGTGAGGAAACGAAAATAATTTATCACCCCAACCGTCAATCTCAACTCAGAGGCAGAAATGCTGGGCCACAATAGCCTCTGTGTACACATTTATTATATTGTAATCAAAGCAATGGGAACTGTGATGATTACTTGATAATAATTATATTGACATATTGTCACGTAATAACTTATCATAGATCATTAAACAATTGTATCATAGTATATGTGGTTAAATCAATATATGAACGTAATTATATATATATGGTAGTTTTAAAAATATTTTTAATAATATGCCAAAGTAAAAATAATTTAAACTTACATATGATTTATTGTACTATAAACAATGTTCCATTGTACTAAAAATAATATTCCTTTAATCTTCTAAATTGTAACAACTAGGTTTTGATCAAATTCCAAGGTTTTTTAACATTGTAACAAAATAAACACAATTTTAATGTGTTATTATTGTACAGTAAGTAGATTATTTGAAAAACTAAATCATAATCAGTTATTACATAATCTGTACTAATATATAAAACTGAAGATTTTGTTTGGTTGAATGTTGAGTAATCTATAAAAGGTTTTTAAGTCAGTATGTACATTGTTCATGGGAGATACATAATGTGAACAAATTATGCAAAAACTAATTCTTAATTGCTTTGAGTGTTTATTATGTAAATACTAAAATACTCAACAAAATGCATAAGATTTAAATGAATTATTGACTTTTTATATATTATGTTTTTTGAGTGTATGTATTAACTCAAGAGATTTTTGAATTACATTTGTTTAACATTGCATTATCTTATTTGCAGGATAGTCAAAGAGAACCTAGTTCAAGACACTCCATTGTGTGCTTTTTGCACAAAGTCAAAACACTATCTCTTGATGGGCATATCTAGTGATATTTCCTAGGGGACAAGGGGTTTCGTGGCCTCTTGAGTAACAGAATACAAAACTTAGTTTTATCTTACTACAATAATAATTTCACGAGAGGAATGGGAATCAAATGCACTAATATCATAGTAAGTAGACACCACTGCACCACAATCCAACTACTATAACTGGTAGTAAATTCACATGGGGAAAGGCCATATAACATGTGGGCTATTAGCATGATACTTATAATGCACCAGCATTTTCAATAATATGTAGGGAATAGTTAATTTTCCTGTATATAAAACTATGAAGTATAGATATGAGGGTGTCACTGTGGACATGACTTTTCTGGGTTTGATATTTATTTAGAAAACATATTAAAAAATTATGTAGCAGGATTTGAACTCGCTGCACTGGGTCTTGTCTAAGCAGTATGTTCTTTTTAGGCGAAGGGATCCCAAAATCCAGATACATGTGAGATGCAGTTAATGAGTTTTTTACATCTTAAAAAAATTATAAGTCAAGACTAAAACAACATTATAATAACTATGCTATATACTATATTTAATTTATATACCATACTATAGTTTAACTGTATATTTATAAAAAACATTTGAAAAAACAAAATTGTGATAACTGGTAAATAAGATGAATAAATACATGTAGTAACATTTTTTTTAAATATTTTTGTTATTAAAATTGACATAGACTTATAGAAGAAAGTAAAATTGATATTAATTCAATTATTCATAATACCTTTAACTATAGAAACCAACCAGTTAAAATATAGTGTGTTATTTGTATTTTTTTAACCATTATGGCTTCGCAATAGCAATATCTTTATTTATTAATGTTTTGATAATAATATTACCTACTCACAAGTACAGTTACTTTCATTTAAAAACTTTTCTGCAAGTGAATTAATAGAAAAAACTAATAATATATTAAGTTGATGAAGACTTTTATTTTCATTTGTCGTATTTAGTTATTTGTTGAATTTTTGTTTTAATTTAACAAAAAGTATACAAACAAGGTATAACATTGAAAAGTTTGTTATAATAGAAAAGTAACGTAATCATATGTGATGTATTGAAAACAGTGTATGTTGCATAGTAGAGCGCCGTCTCGCTCTAACACGTGACTATTGACATCTAGCCGTCATCGTCGCTCCCTTCACTCCATGGATAAGAGAAAGTAACAAAAGAGAATGAATACATCCCAACCTCAATTTTAGAATACTATCGTATCCGTATTTACTATCAACAGTATATGTTACACGCACCATATCTATGGTTAATAATATTTTAAGGAAATCATCAAAAATATGATAATAAACAAATGTACGATCAGTCATAACCTCGAATTCTTCGTTTACATCGACATATATGACGTTTCAGTACCAATTTGGAATTAATTTACCATCAGCTTTCACAGGTCTAGTAAATAAATAGCGTACTACACCAAAACGTAAACAAAAAACAGGTAAACTAACCCTTTCTTCATGAGCCACCTTCGATGGCCCCAGTTGTGTTAGGAATGTTCCAATGAAGAAAACCCTCATCCATTTTACTAATGCGCATCTGTTATCACAATTTAATCAACTTATGGTTGCACTAGTTGTCACAATCAAACTACAATTCCACTTTTCGTTGCGCTAAACGCAGACGTCATTGACAAACAACCAAAGTGAGCTATTGCACGGGATCACATACACGAAAACACTGTACATATTCATGGCCATTGCGTCGTAATATCACAATTGTTATCACTTTAGGTTATTACATTTCTAATCACTTGGTCTAAATGGTTAATTTATAAAAATAAAAACGTATAAAGCGCAAAATTATTTAGTAGACAGCACTCGCGACGTTGCACACTCGCGTATAACGTGCGATTTCGTTTCACACACACACTCACACATACGGACTATCTAAGGTAACAGATAATAATGGCCTACTTCTACTATAATATTATTATTGTCATGGCAACATTTCTTCAAATAACTTTTGAGATTTAGCATTTACATAAATATCTTTTGTAGTTTTGTTTGTTGTCTTTTCGTAAACTTTTGTTTTGCAGGTTTTTATACAGAATCGATATGTATCTAATGTATAAATCTCAATGAAGAAAAAGTAAGTAGTATATTTGCGTCTTTAACAATAGTAAAATGGAGGTAATTCCTTTGTATTCCTTATTGAATTTATTGTAAAAAGATATAATAATAGGAATAAAGTGTAATATAAAAGGTAAAGAAATTATAGTAAATTCCTAAAAACTAAAATAATAGCTTAGTGTGTTAATGCATTTTCAAAATTTTTTGAATTGATTTTAAAATAAAGAAAAGTTATGTATAACATTTATGAAAGTATTCAGTTCAGGTTAAAAGTTATGAATATTTTATTTACCATTACGTATTATCCCTTCTCTCCAGATACATAGGTAGAGAATAAGTATGCGTGTTAGAATCCCATTTAGGGCCATATATAATTATGGAAGCTTTTATTTTATTTTAACAAACTTGTAACGTCGTGACAAGGAGGACGAGGAGTTAAGACACTATCCATTCATTATTCGCCATGCAAAAATAAAATTCAAATTTAGTATGGCAAAATTTAATCAAACATACATTTTAAAAGTAATTGTAGATAATTTTTTAAATATTTTTTATATTTGCTATTAATGGCATTCTAAGTAAAGTAAATAGTATATTTTTTAATATTTATATTTCTCTTTTTTTTCAGTATTTTTTTTTAATTATGAATATTTTAATATTTTCCCAAAAAAGTTAGTTTTTGTATTATCTTATTATGTTTAATTGTATTAATTTACTTCGCATTAATCAAAACTATTTTTTTCGGCGTTATTGCACTTACGTTACTTTTTAATGTTTATTTTGTTTATTCCTAAAAAATCGCCTATTCTTAATATAGTACAATTTATGTTCATGCAACTTAATATTGGAAATTATGTATTAAAATTTGTTATCACAGCAAAGATACGTTAAATTTGTCACAAGTTTTCATAGAAATTGATTTTATAAAACTATCAATATCTCGCAGAAAATGGGGAACGGAGTTTTACAGTAGGTTACTTAAAGTACACAGTAGCTAGTTTCCCCCTGCCTACCCTGCTGTATGCAGGATACAGCGTGATGCTGATTTTTTAAATCAATATCTCCGTCTTCCACTACAGAGCTATAAGTATATTGACCATTTTTAGAACGATTTTTAAGGCAAGAGTGAGTCGTAAAAGAGGCAGGGGGATACCTCGGTTGAGCTTAATAAACAAAATATTAATTTTGTTGGAGGAAGCTCACGAAATAAATAAGTTAAAAAAAACACGCTTTTGTGAAAAAAAATACACTACACATATTTCTATACATTATTCTTAATTGTTTTTTTTTTAATTGATTTTTCCCGTTCCCGTTGGCTTGCAATCCGAAAATTGGTACGGTACCTTCAGTAGGCGTTTACGACTCGCACTTGACCGGTTTTCTTCATATTATTGCATTGTCATCGGTTGTTGTATACTTAATGCAAAATTTCTAATTAATCCGACGTTTCGAAGTTGGTCAAAATCATGTTCAACGTTTCGTTATATGCATACATAGATACTACCGAAGCTATTAAAAGCGTGTTAAAAAGCATGAGTAGGTACTCATGGAGGAGGAGGCCCTATTTGAAGAGGTTGATGTCAGGAGGAGAGGTATGCCGATACAGTAGCGTTCGGCGGTCCGTTTTACCGCTACAGAGCGTGGTAAAGCGAGGCGCTAAAAACAAACATTTAGGTAAGTACCTGCTTACGAAACGTTACTTACTTTTTTGTTACTTTAGATTATATGAACTTACTTTATTAACAAAAAAATAATTTATTCTTAAACTTTTATAATATAATGATTATGCTTTAAATTAAATATTGTCAAAAAAAAGAGTACTTGATAACTAGGTTTTCTTTGTGTATAGTACGCGAGGCGTAATCTGAGCTTCACATTTGTGTGAGTGATCTCCAAAATAATGCCAGAAAAAAAAAAATTAAAGTAAAATTTATTAATAGTCATATTTAAAAAATAATAACATAAAAATATATCTATTCTTCTACCGATTCACCGATTGTTCCGTTATATAATCAAGACCAGCGCTGTGGCTGTGATTTTTTCTTCTGCTACTGATTGGTAACACTCATTCTTCTACTCTAGTACAGTAGTGATCGCGCCCACTTTCACATTTGAAAAACGGACAAAAAATAATTAATATTTAAAAACGTGGAGTTGCTACTAGTACAAGAGGAGTAGTTACGTTAAATAAGGGACACGCTGCGCCTCAACTAATCGTCACGCCTACACTGTCTGTATACATTCATACAAAAGCAAAGCTCATCTTACGCCTCGCGGACTTTACATTCCAATACGGAAGAGGCGTGAGTAAGAAACTTTTGGAACCTAGAATTTTTTTAAGTTCATATAAATAACACCCGTTAAGATTGATTTCGCAATGCTGTTGTTTTTAGTGGCTTACTGAAAACAACAGGGTAGGCAGAAAGAACCTAGTAATAGGGTACATTCTCCGCTTACCGTTCAATTTTAGACATGAATTGATTAGCAAAAAATATAGCCACATTTTGTGTTATATGTGGGAAAATTAGTTATTAGAGTATTGTTAGTAGTATTTTTTTTACTTTATACTGTATCCCGCATGTACCCGGCTGCAGGGTAGGCAGAGGAAGATTAGTGCATAGAGTGGCGGAACTAGAATTTTACATATTTCATTTAGTCCAGTGGGAATCGAACCCACGACCTGTCGCGTTTACAGTTACACGTTTGTGCCCAAGCGCCACGATTGGCTTCAAATAAATAAGAGTATATAAGTAAATAATAGTATATTTAATAAAAAAACATTCCCTAAAGCAGTATTTGAACCTGCAAACATTGCATTTAGTCAACCTCATCCACAACTTACTTTAATCGAGATCATATAAATAAAAAAATATATTAATTAACATTTATCATGAGAGGAAAAAATAAGACACATTCCATGTAAATACAAGGTTTTATTAGAAAATGAAAACAAAATATCTTAAACTACCTAAATAAGGCACGACGTGTCCAAACAAAGAGTACGGCGGTATATTTATAAGTATGTATGTATATGTGTCAAGCAATGCAACGGATGGAATAAAAGGCTAAAACACGGCGTGGTATCACATTTGCACTCTCTGTAGTATATGTGAAAAGAGAAAAACATTATTTTCTTATATCTCTTTCTTTTTGATGACGATTAAAATTTGTAGTATTGTTTAGAACGAGCCAGTGGAGCGAACTATTGTTTATTTAGTATATAATGCTATTTATATATTACATTTGCATAAGTTATTATAAATTATAAATTCTATTATACAAACATTATGAATGTACTTATTTATTGGTTAATGGTGTTGATAAATTATAATAACGAATGCAATATACAAATGAGATATACTAAATAAACTATTAATATTAATAACAGTTCGTGTCTTCAGAATTCGCAGAACAACAACGTTATTTCAATGCAGATAAAAAGAATATGCTAAAAAATGTCGAAACATTTGGTAAACACAACATTTATTATTTATTTACTTATGCAATAAATTCACAATGTACATTTAGCTTTAAATATATTCACACGTTAAATTCTGTTAACACTAAAATGATTTTAATAAAAAATATTGTTATTATTGTTATTATAGACTCACCAGGCGGTCAAAGTTGTATGGAATTATTAGCAATGAATGTTGCCAATATAAAAAAATCCTTTAAATTTAATTTAATAAAAATTGGAAAAAACATGCAGACTAAAATTTCTAAAATTCTTGATGTTTTTATTAAAAATTTTAACTAAATAATAAATTAGCTGAATAATTTATTTATTTTCCAATATTTCTGCAAAGTGTGCAACAAGTGATCATAACTGTAACATTTAATTGCATATATATTTAACTAATAATACTATGTCATATATATAATTATAAAAGCAGCCATTACCAAAGTGGCTAACCAACATTTCAACACTTATTTCTATTAGCATGAATGTACATTTGCTGCATTTAATTTATTATTCTTTTTTAAATATAGAATTTAAAGAACTATTATATAATTAATAGTAATTTCAATTTATATGAGATATTAGGAATTTCAATGTACATTGGTTACACCACTTTTGAGATGACAATTTTTTATGGAAAAGAATGACTTTACAAAATTTGTCGATATGTGAGCATTTAGAATGGTTAAGTATAATATAATACAAAATAATTTATTAGTGTACATTCGATTTACATTTAAAAAGATTAAGCAAGATTAACATGTTAGTTGTGCGCATGATATAATTATAATTTATATATAGATTTAAAATGTACATTTATATATAGATTGAAAATAACTTTCAAATGTCGTTTTAAATCTAAATCATTTACACGTGTCTAAAATATCTAAACAAAATGCAAAATCTTATATTCAAATAAATAACTAATCAAAATCGTTCGTAACTACAATACCATACTAAATTTGTAAATAACGTAGAAATAATATCTTAATTTGTATGTCTTTGTACCAAAAACTTGGTCAAGGTGTAAATTTGGAATTTTGAGCGAGCGCCAAATGTCTATAAGCAACATCACGATTTTATGCACTCGGGACATTGCGTGTTCGAGTCGGAACTCAACGCTGCGCTTTCTCTAGAGCAGAGTGGCAGTCGAACCCACGACCGTCGCGTTAACAATCAGATGCTGTCTCACTACGCCCAATATCCATATAAAAGAGAGCAATAAAGAGGTTGAAATGGAAAACTTTTCAACTAAGGAAAAGTAAATTTCTTTCCTCTAATGAAAGACATATACAAAATTTTCACTTTTAAAAATTTTGAATGTCAAAATGGATTTTAATATAATAATTAGTAAAATATACAATATAATATGAATGTCGAAAATCTAAATTTATCAAAACGACTGCCACCAATGACAACAAGTATACAAGAGAGCCTTTAAGTTGATGACAATATTTAATTACTGGCTTATAAGTTCCTATTTAATGAAAAGATGACACATATGATATACATTAAACATAAATATATATATGTATATAATACTACATAAAGTTAATTTAAATTATTGAGATATTATGTCTCAATAATGCAAATGCAAAAAAGTAACACAATTACAGTACGGTCGACAAGTCGTGGCTATCCTTAAGTTAGGTTTTCCAAAATGTTGCGCATTGTTCACTCGGAAAGAAAATAATGTAAAGTCAGAAAAATTCTAAAATTAAATCTGCGCAGACTCTTCCCACCGTACTATACAAATAACTATTGTATGTTTTATTTCATTGTAATATATATTATCTAAGTATATATAATCAAGGAACAAGGAACTTATTGCCAATCGATCCAACATATGGATATTGTCTTAAGATAAACATTTACAAAGGAAGCATATTTATAAACATTATAAGTTATTCAGCAAAACTACAAATTATTGTAAATTTATTTTATAGAATATGTATATAGATTAATACTAGAAAATTGGATTAGTATAATAATAAAGCTAAACAATGTTTTTTTTCAAATTACTTACAAAATCTCACATGGTATCTGGCAACATTGCTTTACAATTTGTATATACGAAAACGAATTAAAAGAAAAGAATACAAACGAAGGTAATATAAATACACAGTAATATTACAAAATAAAAAAGAGAACAAAGACACAACAATAGGTTCACTTGCATACATTTTTTTTAAATCTAAAAAAAAAAAACTAAACCAGTAAGTTAAATAAAGAGAAAAAGATCAGAATTTTTATTTTTATTTCAGTCGTTTTATTTATATTTAGTTGAACATGCCAAATATGTTGGCACAGCAGGCGTTTTGTCAGTATTGCTCCATATCGGTCGGCGCTACTGAGTATACTGATGGTGGCCTGGAAATAAATTTACACATTTTACTTAGAAAATAGTAATAATTGAAGTAATTGAATAAATGTAAATAACATTTTTGAAATAACAACATTTGATTCTAGTTTTATAATATACATTGATTATAATTTATCATTTGTAGTTACAAGAAGACACCGAGTTCAACTATAATATAAAATCAAAACATACTAACGGATGGATGAAAAAGTTAAATATTTTTTGATAGACCCCATTTCTATCCCGATAACTCTTACGCTGGCGAATCCACAATAATAATAATAAATAATACAAAATATATTTTTAACATCAAGTTATTCCAATTTTTAGAAAAAAATATTATTAGAAAACACGTAACGAGGCCAGTCGTGGCGCAGCAACAAAAGCGTGCGACTGTAATCGCAACGAGTTGTGGGTTCGACCCTCTCTTATGGTAAAAAAATATTTTTTAATCTTCATTTATTCTGTCTTGTAACAAAGCAGAGCGCGGAGTTGAGTTCCGCCACTTCAACATGTCATATTTTCACATTTCGGCCAAAAGAGGTGTCATAACAATAATCAGGTTCTCTGCCAACTCTGTTATGTGCTGAATACAGCGTGAAATTAGCCACGCTACATTTAAATATTTATATATTTTCCAAAACAGTAAAAATATGTTTATTAATAAAAGATGTAATATTACCGTAAAGCTCGCCTGGGGGCAGGCAGTTTCGACGGCCGCGGCAGCGACGACACCCTCGCCTCGCTCGTCACCGGCCGAGGTTGTTCTTGTTGCACTTGAGGGGGCACCACTGTGTTTAGAAAATGACATACACCATTAAATGAAATCCATATGAAATTAAAATTAAAATTTTGAAATAACTCGAGTGATGTACAGCCAAATTACTGATGAATAAAAAAAACCATAGTGGGTCACTTCTTTATTGGTTATTTTCACATTGTGCTTCACATTGTTTTCCGCAATGACACAGAAAACCCAATGTCAAGACAGGTAGATAACCTACTGTTATCAGAGTTGTTTAATGTAAATAGCTAATCACAATAAATCTATCTATTCGAACTCGAGGAAATTAAATATTTAATATTTTCCTTTTCTTGCTCTGGTAACGAAATAAAGAGGCGCGGTGTTAAGTTCCGCCACTCGACACATAATGCCTCTGAATTCGGTGGAAAGAAGGGAATGGAGTGTCTCAACACTAGATTCCCAGGTTCACTCTGCATACCCTGCAATGCGCGGGTATGCAGAGGGGACCTGGAAGGTTAAAAAAAATCTATAAGCATATTAAATTATTATATTTTCATCATAAATACACATACATCTGATTAAATTAAAACATATTCCATACCTTGCGGTCTCATTAAAGGTACGGTAGTCGGTCGCGACACTCGCAAAGTAGACGACCCCGCTATAGAAAAGGGCCTTGCTGTTGGAGGCTGTATGAGAAAAATAAGTATAAAATTATATAACGTTTTTGACAAAAAAAAACAAAAGAATCACTTTTGTATAAAAATGTAATGTTACTTTGTTAATTTATTTCAGTATACTTTTTTTATTGAACATTAATTTTTTTAAATTTTGATGCAAAATATATAAAAATTGACNAAAAACAACAAAATAAAAACCATCATCGAAATAAATATTGAGGAACAAATTTTGTTATCAGTTATCGATGGACATACATACATACCCACATAAAATTAAAACAAAAAAGCTATATTATATAGTAAGTACAACTTACTACTGCGTATTGGTTGCGGGAAACGGGCACTCCGCTCGCCACGCTCAGGCGTAACTGACATTAAAATGGCATTCTAAATATGCGACATTTTATAATATACTTTCTAATGAAAATTATATAATTGCAATGACTTTTATTTAGCTTCACGCATGTATTACAGCAGGGTAGGCAGAGGGAACCTAGTGTTAAGGCAAACCGTTCGCCACGCACCGCCCCATTTTTCAAATAGTCGCTTGCTGGGTCGCGGAACTCAACGCTGCGTCCATTTATCATCCCCGAGTTGAAATCATATCATGTCCAAGACAAAGGCATCAAGTTGCATTAATATTAAAAAAAAGAAAATTGGAGAAAATCGTGGCGAAGGGGCACAAGTACATGACTATCAACGCGATTAGTTGTGGGATTAATCTCCAATCGAGGAAATAAAATATTTATTTTAAATTTATATTTAATTTTTTTCGCTAAGGTAAAAGCACGACGTTGAATTCCGCCACTCAACACACTGTGCCTCCTACCCTGCTGTGGGCGCTGTACAACGTGAAGCTGATTTTAAGAAAATAAAAAAAAACGTTTAAAATATTTAAAAATATATATTTAATTAAAAAGTCAATAACGTTGTTTTGCATTCATATAATTATATATTATCCAAAAAATGTCACATATTTAAAATGTTTACACGAAAAACAAACACAATATTAACACAAAAACACAATGATTATGACATGGATTTAGTTACAAATAAAACATTAATTAAAAGACATGAGATTAACCATCACCATCACCATCATCTGTTAAATGATTTTTCGTATTTTTTTTATTATTTATTCTATAGAAATAAAGGAAATACTCCCACCCGATAAAGAAAGCTTTCAGTATTATGGGTCGATGGTTATGGGTTATATTCCATTTGTTAGTCATTTTACAAGTAAAACGTAACAATTTGTATATCAATTTTAAAAATGTTTTAATTGTTTGTTTTAAAAAACATTTTATTCTTATAAAATGTCAAATTACGTGCATTAAATATAATATGTTAGTAGAAATAAAATTCAGAAACAAATATTCTTACTGCAAAATTAGTTTCCTTTTTTTATTCTTAATTCTCCGTTACTCCATTCGCTTCCAATAACACCCCAAAAATCATTCAAATATCCCACACTTCGCCATTCTCTTTTACCCACATTCGCTTTCCCCACTCTTTTCCTATAGCATCACTACCTACTTTCCCATTTCCCTACTTCCCACCTTTCGATTCCCACAGCACGCAAAACGAATTCCGTCCCAATTCTCCATACTCGTTTCCCCATTTCGACACATGTACTCACGTCTCTAGGCGCAACGAGTTGGCTTTGAGGTCGTTCCCGCCTCAATGTCTCCGTTCCTTGTCGTACGAGTGCAGGTGGGCTGGTTAATGTTGGCCTCTCCCGTTTCACTGGCTCCTCTTCTCTCTGTATTATAATTTTTATGTATCGATTAACACGGTTATTGATGAAATTCAGTTTCCTTTTTTATAAACAGACATAATATTAAATTAATTTATTTTAATATTATTAATTTTATACTAACAAATATTGTTACCAATTAGATAAGAACCAACAAATATTTTGTAATATTCCTTCCAAATAAGCAATGAAAAGTGCTGCCTTCTTTAGTTAATAATTATTTAAATTTATCTCAAGATAAGTCTTTAAGATTTATCTCTATATTTATCTTTTGTAAGATACTAGATCTTACAATACTTTTCTTTCTTCTTTCCAGTTCTAGAGTTAAGGTTGGAGCAGTATCGCTGTGGGGATCATAGGAGTTAAGCGTGAGGATAATTCCCTCGATAAGATATCGTACAATCGAACATTATATACTTTGTATTTTATATAATGCGACTAATCGTGAACTTTAGCTTTATCTAGTTGCGCATATTTGTTTTCAGGATTTTTTCTAACTTTTCATTATATTATTCCTGATTGCGCAATGTACAAAAATTAATATAACTTGACGGAGGCCACAACTTGTCAATCGTACTGTAAATAAAATAACACTCATTCTATACCCACACGATCCTCTCCGGTACTAGCGTTTGGGTTACGGTTGTAGTGGTATGGGGCCCGTATAGCACGGGATTCAACACGTAATCCAAAGACAAAATATCATAAAATCCAACAAAGCATACTCTGCCTTCAACAAACAATATGACAATACTTACTCTATGCACGGGTAGGGCGCACGACCCCCTCCGGTACTGGGATTGGGGCTGTGTGAGGGGTTGCGGGGGCGCGGGGGCCGTGGGGCTGAGCGCGGGATTGGACGCGTACACGCCCCGGCGCGACATGGTGCGACCCGGCAGCATCCGCGACGCTGTGGGCGGCGGACCTGTGGGATAATTGATTTGTTTACTAATACTAGAGAACCAATTGACGCGTATTATATATACTAAATGCTGCATAAAACATGTAAATATTGTCCAATGCATGGTACATGCATTGGACAATATTAATAATAATGTATGTAATGTTTTATTTATTGATTTAATGTACTTTACAAGCATTATTATTGAAAAATATTAACGTTCTGCACTTCTCCTACATATCAACTATAAGTGTGCCAAATTTGATACTCCTCAGTCCCCGCAGTTTTCGGTAAAAAGGGGTCCAGTTTTTTTTCACACATTAATATATAGATTACTAGTGGACCCGAACGCGGCTACGCCCGCTTAAACTATACGAATATTTATTAAATATATTTACGAAATTATTTTCAGTTTTTTCTCATTTTGGGTGACGTTTTCTAACAACAAACTTTGCAAATCGTTGCTTAGCAACGGCGGTTGTTATAAACATGGCGGAATAAATTGTATGTCAAATTAATAAGTATTTTAATATATTGATATATATCGAAAATATTACAAATATGAGAAAAAAAAGTATCCTATGTTCATCCTGGGAACCTCAAGTATCTCTATTGCGTAAAAGACAGACAGACAGACAGACAGAGTTACTTTCGAATTTATAATATAGGTATGGATAAATCGATACCTTATTTCGCATACATTTTCGCACCAGCTAACTCCATATGCCAATGTGCGAATGTATCATACACAACTCTTTTGTTATTTTTCAAGACATTACGAGTTCAGTAACAGAACTAACCACCGAGACAAGTCTATTATATAAGCAAACTAAAAATATTAAATATACCCACCAGGTATCCTATTTAATTCTTTATGTGAACTATACTGTCGCAGTTTCGAAGTGGGCAGACTTGTTTTTCTAGGAACACCTGTAGGCGGCGCCATTACTTGGTAAGGGCCTGAAATTTTCAATAATTTATTATTATATATTTTAACATTATTATACACTTAGGAACTTCTTTAGAGATGCTAACAACATCAATAAGTTCTAGCACGCCCACCAGAATTTCGATGTAGCTTGATGAGAACGTACGACTTAGAGGTCAGAGCGCTTGGACGGTTTCCAAGAGGCGCAGGTTCAAATCTCGCTACATTCAATTTTTTATTTAATATTAAAAACACGACGTTTATCACTGTAGTCACAATGTTTTTTTTAAAATATCGTAAAAATTTATGACGTGTTCTCTTATACAAATATAGCATAATTATATAAAATAAAAGGTATATATGTTATTTTTTAAAATCATACCCGTTTCACTCGGCGACGTCCGACTAAAAGTCTTTTGTATTTGTATCGGTGATGTTATTTTCTTCTCAGGACTATTTCTCGCTAAGATATCACGTTTGGCCGAACTTTTCTTAACCATTGTAGCGCTATTTATAACTGTTGTATTCATATCATACGTTTTTTCCATATCTGAGGCATTCGCCTTATTTGTATACGTTTTCTCTTCGACCATGTCGTAGATAGGAGAAATCGTGTTGTGTAAATTTAGTAATTCGCTTTTGGATCCCTTTTTAAACGTCATTAGTGGTGTCGATGCTACTTGGGTATCTGTGAATATATATATAACATTTTTTGATTTCTAATTTACGTAGAAAATATTGCTTACCTATTTTTTAAATTTAATAACATAAAGTTGTTTATTTATTTAGTAATTTTATATGAAACTAGTGGAATTCTGCATAGGAATATATTATAAATAGTGAATGAAAAAAGTAACTACTGTTAAAAAGTAGGTAATCAGTAGTTATTGAGATTACCGCGTTCATCCAAACAAACTTTTTAATTTTATAATATTAGAATAGATAACAATAACTCACGTGGATCAATGTTACTTTCAGGTACACTCTCAGGCGGACTGCTCGAGCTGAAGGTCGCTGTGTCTGTACCTGTACTCTCACTGGAACCGACCATTGCACGCTCTTGGAGGTCCCATTCCTGTTTGAATACCATGAAATAATATGTCTTAAGATATACATGATATAAAAAAAGACTTCTTTCTTTTTGACCATATGTATAATTAGTATAAATATTAAAATTAATTCATGGTTTTAATAGATTAATGGCTATTAAAACCATAAAGCTAAACTTATATAAGATGTTAATTTAAACGGAGAAACGATCAGTCATTTCGCGGACCAATCGGATTATGACCTAATTCATTATTTTAACACAATCTTATTTACCATTAACCATGATAACAAATACAATTAGCCAAATGTCACCTTTGTTTAGGTCAGTTTCAAACATTTTTTTCATCTGTTTTCTGCTTGTCTTGCATGTATAGAAAGCAGAATCTTGTGTCAAGATACGTTATTTACTGCTTTACGCCTATATTCGAAACACTACGTGTTGAGTGGCAGAACTCAATGATGCGCTTTGTCTACTCACCCAAGCAAGGAAATTAACACAATTCATTCACTCCTGTGGGAATCGAACCCATAAATGTCACAACGGTCTCTTCTATAGTCTTCTGTTTCATGTATCTTCAAACTAAAAATGATAAAGTCACTAACCTCTTGCCGTAACGTCTGTTCACCAGAATCAATTAAATTAAGCGTGGCTGAATTAATATCGATTATATTATTATCATCACTTTTCACATACACCATTGTAGCATCGATTGCACTAGATTTCGGTGAAACTTTCTTAAAAGTGGCACTTCTTTTCGGAGTATCTCTCGTTATCTCTTCTTTCTCATAAACATTTACAGCTCTTCGCCTAGATAATAGTTCCGATGCATTTACCATACTCTGTCGAGGTACCGTTATCGTTTGATTCCGAAGCTGTATCGTTTTAATCGGAGATAAATCTTGAGGTTTCTCCGTTTCCGTTGGCAACGCTTTCCTGGCTAAGGATAATTTCTGACGAGCTTGTATTATTTCGTTCAGCTCTTGCTTATCTAGTGTGACATTTAAACTGTTCTTCGCTGATTCAGCCTTTTGAGTACCCATATCGTTGTAAAAAGCATTATCACATTCGAATGTTGCATTTACATTTTCTTTTTCCGCATCGTTATCTCTTCGGAATTTATTATTCGCATAATGCAATGTAATAGTTTCGCTCATTTCACCATTTGATTTAGATTTAACTGGTGGTTGAACCGTTTGTGGTATAGTTGGTGTGTTATCACAGTTTTCATTTAACACTTTAACTGTATCGATTTGAGAGGCTTCTTCGCGAGATTTTGTGTAACTTTCCGTACTTTTAATTGAATCTCGTTTGGTAAAGCTGTTGAAAAGAGCGCATCTGGGTCTGGCAGAGAGAAGTTTCTCCGATTGTTCCAGATGAGTGAACGTTGCTGAACTAAATATATTAGTGTCTATATTCTCCGTTTTAGCTTTAGACGTGTTTGAGACTACGTATGATGAATTGACTGAACTGACTAAGCTTGGTGGTAACGAGTCCATCAAGCTATCGTTGTCCGGATAAGTGGTCTGTGAGAGAAAGCTGGTGCTCATATCTTTTTCGTCTAAAATGCTGAGTGTCATACTGGTCATCATTGGATCTATGCTATCTCGGCCTGAAAACGGTAGACCTGAAAATGCATAAAATTTACTGTTAAGTTTTATGTTTTTGCATAAGTACAAACATTTCTAACATTTAAATTCTAGACAAGTAGACAATTAGAAAAACAAATATTGTAAATTATTACGTTTTATACTTATCTTACTACATTATCAATATACGTACAAGTCATTATGCGACTTATAAAATGTAAAGTATCACAAACATTGACATAAACACCAGTGCGTCCAAAGGTACAATACAGTTTTTAAGAATTTTCAGATAACATCAAACAAATTAATGTATTCTACAATTTCAATAACTGTAATACTTACCAGAATCCTTTTGCGAGATAGATTTCCTGCTCTCTAACGACTCAGGGTTAAAGTTTCCTGAGTTTTCCATTACGAGTGAGGAAACGAGACTCGGTGGTGACATTCTCATGAGTGATTCCCCACTTTGGTACATGTTGAGACTTCCACTTTCGTGCATCATGTTCATGATCCCCCTAAAAACATAACCGAATTGTTTATACTGTACCCAATTATTAAATATACAAGGACCGCATTAAATACAAGTCGTAAACGTATACCACTCAACACGCAATGCCTTCAGAATTCGGCGGAAAATGGAGAACCGAGTGTTTTTAGACTAGGTTCCCTGTGCCTAACCGCTAGCGGGACGTTAATAAAACAGAAATATATTTTATTTTATTTTTCGGAGCTATTTTTTTTGTAAAAACCAGACATTTTCTCTGCCCCCTCCTATAAAACAGCAAATAGAAGGAAAACCAAATGGAACTTAGTATTAAAACACTCTATTACCCACGCAACGCCCAGAAAGAAGGGAATCAAAATATTAATTTTCATTACCCCACGTAGGATCCGAGGGAATCCGATTTTTTACAATTTGATCCAAAATTTAGATTTAAATTAAATTACTTAATTATACTTGTGAAGGATTTTTATATACACGCATTTGTTGTATTTTTACTGAAACACGAAGATACCTATAGTATGTACTTACCTAGTTCAAAGATATATAGCTTCAATAACAAATTACTTAACAAAAATCGCACTGTGTGCAAGAGTGATTGTAAATGTATCTAAATTACACAATTTTACCAAATTTATTGAAAAATTATAAATGACATAATAGTAGAATAAAAATAAAATATAATTAAATTATTACGCCGTAGTTTAAAAAGTGTTAACAATACATCCATCTACCTGCAGATGAAAGTTAAAATCGTACAATAACTATTGCTTTTTATTAATCAGCGAATTGATAAAAAAGCTATATCTCCAGTGAAATATAGCGCTATAAATATTTTATTTTTTCTGTTTTGAACTATATTTATTTGAATAGTTTTTTTATGGGGCTATCAGAAAAAGTGACAAAATGTTTGTAGTGTAGATATTAGTTAACTTTCTTATAATTCGACTTTTCACTCAGGCAGATATTATTAAGTAGGAATATTAAATTCAATTTATATTTAATTTATGGAGGAGTTGAACTCTATAATTTGATATATATAAATATGGGAGACAAGACAAGATATATAGTAAGCTAGCGAGTAATGGAAAACCATTCCAATTATGTTCGTAGCAAATAGCTTTCACGGGTTTTTATCAAACCGATGCCAAGTCATCTTAAATAATTGACTGAAAGTCTAGCTTCATTGTTTTCCTTTTATTTGTTAACTATTAATTAATTCAGTACATTTTAACAAAGTAATTCTAAGAAGGAAATGAAAATTATTTTTATATCTAGGTGTATAATTAAAAATTGATTGCTTAATATAAAATACGAGATGACTTAATCACATAACGTACGATTTAGAGAAGTAATTTCAATTAAAAAAAAACCACAACTCTCTTTGATTACTTTAAAATTTAGATACAATAATCGTTAAAGGTAAATAATAAATATATTATATTAATTATGTAACTTAAAATCTATAATTTCTAAATAATATAATAAAAACATATGATGCATATAATATGTCAACACAGACACTAAGATACATAAGAGCACAAGAACCGGTATGAATACAATACTTGTTGATACAGTTGACACTGCGATATATTCACGAAAGGTAAGTCTAAAGTAATCTTAGCGACATGACACCTTCTTGACGCAATTTTCATATGTTAAAGTAACTTTATGTAAAGTATACATATATAATATGATAGTATTTCAATTCATTTTACCTACTACACATAATTTTTATGCGTAATATGAATGGCTGGTTTCGCCGATGGTTGCATTTTTATTTCAATATGCTCCTAATTAAAATTAATGCGACATTAGCTTACGCAATCGTATATTAGGAAGACCCCTATTTTTGAGACATTGTGTTGTCTCGCGGAACTAAACGCAGCGCTTTGTCCATCAGAGCGCAGAAATGAAAATTATTTAAATGTAAGTACTAATCATTCTCCCGAGCGGGGATCGAACCCCCAAACAGTCACTTATACAGTAAGACAACGCTATGGCATTATTTTTCTTTTACTAATTACATTACTTTCTTATGTAATAAATGAATAATAAATAAATAAATAAAAACAAAAATTCAAAAGTAGCAGCACGTAAAATATTTAGTTACAATCCTATCTAAATAATCCTATACCATAAAGCTATTACAATATGAATATAAATTATTTATTATTCTTATCTTATTTATTAATTCAATAAAAATCATAAAATAAATTATAAAAGTTTTCCAAAAACCAAGAAACGACATCCAAACGGCATTTCTATTTACACTTACTTGTTGAACGTGCTGTGCATGTTGTGAGCCGGCTGCGAGAGATCGATGTTGATGGCCTTGAAGGGCACGTGCTCGGGTATACGGTCGGACACCACATCTAGGTCTTCCAGCTGGAACATATGAAAATATTTTAAATTGCTAAATATGATACTAATAACTCATTTGTTAGTGTTAAGACACTCCGTTCCGCACTTTCTGCCGAATTCTGGAGGCATTGCGTGTTGAGTGGCAGAACTCAACGCCGCGCTTTCCCTCGACACCAGAGCGAAGAAATGGAAATATAAATTTTAATTATTATCTACAATTTTCGTTAAATTAAAATTATAAAACAGTAAAATGAGAATGGGGTGCGCACTTTAAAGAAATTACCAAATATATAATTTTAAGCTTTCTTTCTTCGAAAAAAACTTTAGACAATACCGATTCTGTGCATTGAGAAAATAGTTCTTATAAAATATTTTCACAATATAAAAATGTAAGTTAAGATAATAAATAAATAAATAAGAGATTGTGGGTGCGATGATTTTTGCTTATCTAATATTTAATACAATTATCAACGAAAAAAAAAGTAAGTATTTATATTTATTGTTCATTTATTGGATAGAATACGAATCAAATCAAACGTAATACGAATTCTATCTGTAATGAAATTGAAAGTTATTAAACAGTCACGACAATCACGCTATACACAATAACAAAAGTAACAGTTCTAATAACCGTTTAGATTCGCATATAAAAACACGTCGTGGTATTGTGTAAGGAATATACATGTATTACAAAATAAAAATGTTTTAATAAAAGTAAATAGCTCAATGAAATATTTTTCGATTTTTTGATATATTCTTTTGCATAAATAACCAATGATAAATTTTATTATCGGCACTAAACTATACTAAAGGCTTTGTCTTTAAAAGCATAAATATTTATACAATGCACAAGAATCGAATCCCTACTCCCTAAATCAACAGTTAAAATAACTAAATGTAATATATGTAATAACTAAATGTATATGTTATAAATTGTTTTAATTACAACGAATTCCATGAAAAGTATCCGCACTTTGAAAAATAAATAGATTTTTATAATTTTTAACGATTCATACAGTTCTTTACAGTTCTTAGACATTAATTATTTCATTACATTTTATATAGTGTACAGTTCTAAAACATACTTCATTTCTACTTATCCTAACTGATCCTAATGAAAACTATGACGATTTCATTCGATATTATAATAAACAGTACGAGGTAAGTAATTCTTTTCCTACCGCCATAAACCCGATCTTTATTATGTCAGCATTTTATTCTGTTCGGCCGCCTGTCAGACGAACCTATTATTTTATAACAATCGTTCCGTTGTAACACCGAACTCTATGTAATAAGTTAATAATTATTATTTACTTGTTATAATTTATTATTATAGCTAATTAATATAAAAGTTAAATTGTTTATAATTGCCTCTTAAATTAATATTATTATTTATTAGTATATAAACATTCAATTATAAATTAATCATGATAATTTAACGGAGTCTATAGGTTATCACGTAGTATATTAATATTTTTAAGTGTCCTTTTATTCCCGCACTGCACAGTTGGCAGAAGGAATCTAGTGTTGTCACACCGTTTTTCACTTTCCGCTCATCTTTCGAGACATGTCATGCTGAATAGCGGAACTAAACACCGGGAATCGAACCCAATAACCTCTTCTTCTTCTTCTTCCTCTTCTCGAACCTAATAACCATCGCGTGTAAAGTCAGGCGCCGACGAATATTATTCGGCGACGTAAGTTCAGATAACAATCATTAAATAACAACTTTCAAATATATTATTAGAAACAAAGTAATAAAACTAAATTAGTATAGTAACATAAGAATTGTCATTGTATTGTGTTTCAAGTATTTTCCGCATCTTACACCTCCCTTGTATAACGAGTTGTGGTCTAGAAACGTATCGCTTACACTTACACTGGTCTTGCATATTCCGGTGTTTATTTTACATGTAAAAAGTAAGGCCGTCATCGTGCAGGGTTACAAGCGTGCGACTGTACATGCGACGGTTGCGGGTTCAATTCCGACTCGGTGGAATGAAATTTTATATACCTATATGGTCACTAGGCAAAGAGAGTTGAAATCCGCCGTTAAACACGCAATGCCTCGAGAATACGGTAAGTGGGGAACGGAGCGCCTTAACATAGGCATAGGTTCCCTCTGCCGACCTTGCTGCCATGTGCGGGATACAGCGTGAAGCTTTAACAATAACGAAGTATTATGGAAATTATCCGGTTTAAAATCAAAATATCAAATTAACATTTTTAATATTTAAACAAATAATAGTTTTGAATTGCTTATAATTTTACATATAGTGAAAGTTGTAGAAAGAAAAATTAAGATACGTTACTTCATTATTCATACGTTCAGGCATTTTTGTTAAGGAGAAATTGAATCCACAACTATAGCGTACTGTAAATTAATAAAAACTTATAAAATATAAAACATAGAAAAGTCAACAATTTATCGCATGGCGGCTATCTTAAGTTAACACTTTTAAAAACTGTTACAGCTATTTTGAGCGAATAGGAAGTCGGATGACTGAGTTTATTTAGAAAAACAAACGTTTGGGACAGCGTTGTTTAAATATTTAAGTGCCCACATTGGATAACATTATACGGATAGAATATTCTAGAAGTTTAGTAGAATATTCTAGAATGGTATAGAATATTTGAATATTTAGGTTAAAAGGTCGTTAAGTCAGCGCTACCTCATGTTATCATAAGATAATAATATATTGTTAGTAAGCAGATTACGTATTCAGTGTAAACATAAACTTGGCACCGTATTGTATAATATCACGTCCAGCTCTAATATATGACGTAAACAACGTCAGATGATGATGATGATGAAATGAAATTTAAAAAAAAACAAAATAAATCAACTTCACGCTGGTTTATTATTCCGCTCACAGCAGGGCAGGAAGAGGGAACTTAGTGTTAGGACACTGCGTTCCCCATTTTCCGTCGAATTTTTCGAAACTCAACGTCGGGCTGTTGCCTTGCCTTGGTGCTAAGGCGAAGAAATGAAAATATTGATATATAATAATTCATTTACTCCAGTGCAGATCGAATCCACAACCGTTGGGTCACAGTCACACCCTTGTGCCACTGCGTCACGGCGGTCTCTAAAATAAAATTTCGATGAAAAAAAGTAAAATAGCGTATAATTTCCTTTTAAACGTGACCGCCCAATAACGGCATTCAACATTTCTTTTAAGAAGACATTTCGAAAGTGTTCTGTTGCTCACTTGTATCAAGTACTATTAAACTGTAATAGTATCTGGAGTGATTTAAAATTGCAGTTTTTACAAATATTTTTGTAAAGTCGTTCTCTGAGACATCAATTAGTGTTTAACTTACTATAAAATCAAATTAAGTATATATTTTATTTGCTAACCTAAATACTTTTTCGAAATAAGCATTGCTAAATTACTTTGCGATAAGAATCAAATAGGATTTTACATATACGAGGTGTGTTCAAAAAGTAAGGTGACTTTGTATTTTTAAGAAAAAATATTTATTTATTTATTTATCAATATTTATGTTGTCCCCTTCAAAGTAATCCCCCTCAGATACAATACACTTATGTCAACGGTTTTTCCAATCGTCAAAGCACTTCTCATAAGCACTTTTCGGTATAGCCTTGAGCTCTTCCAGCGATGCAGTCTTTATCTCTTCAATCGTTGCAAATCTCCGTCCTTTCATAGGTCTCTTTAGTTTTGGGAACAAGAAAAAGTCACATGGGGCCAAATCCGGTGAATATGGTGGCTGAGGCATGATTGTGGTGTTGTTTTTGGCCAAAAAATCTCTCACCAGCAAAGATGAGTGAGCAGGGGCATTTTAGCAATTTCGGAACAAACTTCGCTGACACACGTCTCATGCCCAAAACGTTAGAAAAAATTTCATGGCACGAGCCAAGCGATATACCAACATCCTCAGCAACTTCTCTGATAGTGATTCGACGATTTTCCAGAACAATTTTCTTCACTGCTTGAACGTTTTCATCAGTTGTTGACGTGCTTGGGCGTCCAGAGCGAGGCTCGTCATTGGCATCTTCCCGGCCATCTTGGAAGAGTTTGTACCACTTGTAAACATTTTTTTTACTCAGAACAGTTTCACCGTATGCCACTGTCAACATTTTAAGTGTTTCGGAGCACTTTATTTTATTTTTTACACAAAATTTGATGCAAATCCTTTGATCCATATTTTTCGATAGCAAGAAATCGCCGAGCACGCAAAACACTTATAACCTTTACGCCTCTCCCAACCAAACAAAAAATGCTATACACTTGAAACTTGGTACAGATGTTCGGGAAGAGTGTACCAACATAACAAAATAAAAAAATCGATAATAGAAAGTACGTTGCCCGCCAAATTTGAAAAGTCACCTTACTTTTTGAACACACCTCGTAAACCTAATTGTGATATCTTACTTTAAATTCAACATAAATATATGAAACAGCTATTTTTAAGCAGCTATACATCTTAAGAGGGACCGTGAAACTTACGTTAAGTACTAAAATAACATTAGTTCAACATTATACGTATAATAAAAACACTCATCGAATAAACAACAGAGTTGCACTCAACCTGCCTCACTCCGTGACATCATATCGTCCGTTAGGACTTCCTATACCTATTTGTCTTGTCAATTTATATACAGATTATTACTAATGTATTTAAGATTTAAATCTTATTTTAGTTTCTGAAGAAAACATATATTTTCTTCTTAGACAAGTTCAGGATAAGTAATAAAAAAAAAATCATTCATTGTGATTGGACGTAAAAATCAAAATCGTTATGGTTGTATTGCAATTCAAAGTAAAGTATTTTTATTAAATATAAATTTTAATTTTTTTTAGCTTCGCCCAGTATCTCTTTCCCGCATATAGCAGGGTAGGCAGAGACACTCCGTTCCCCACTTTCCGTGGTACTTTAGTTATAAAATACACATAAAAATACTGATAATATGAATTAAATTTTCTTAATGTCTTCATAATATGTATAATTGAACATTGATATAGGAACAATTGAAATTTATAAAACATTGAAATGTTCAATCAATATAAGTACTTAAGATTCATTGTTATCTTTCAGTTAAGTGAAGTTTATAAAAAAAATATATAGAAAATTAATGATTTAAGAAACTATATAAATTCTTAAAGATACAACTGTTTTCTTTATCGTGAAATAATTTTGTATGTTATTAATATAGATGAAGCAATTGATTCGTCAATCTTTGGCAGAGGATTGCGTGCCGACCCTATTATTCATAATTTTTATATGTTTATAATTTTTGTTAGTACCTATTTGAAAATCTAGTTATATCTCAAATCTTTAAAGATATTGCCAGTAAATGGAGAGCGAACCGTATATATTATTTACTGACATTTTAAAATAGTTTTTGCTGTATGTAGAATACAGTCAACAAACGAAATTATTACTAAATTTAAAATGAACAAACAACTTGTTGCACAACTTTCATTCAAAATAAGTTGATATAAAACCAACGTCTACAGTATATTTAGACACAAGTAGGCACATTCCAGCTTATCTTATTTCATTATTAGTATTAGCATAAATAAATCGAATCCACGCAAGCAAGTATCGCTTTACGCAACGCTATACTGAGAATAATATTTCACGTAGGAATTAATATCGCTCCCTTTGCGGTGAACTCTTGCTCGTATTACGTAGACTATATGGTAAAGAATAGAAAACAGAAGATGCTAGTATGTAATATAGAATATTTAATGGTAATATTATTATGACATTTTGTAGTAGCTTTAAGATAAGACAAAGTGAACCTAACGTTGAGGTACAAGTTTCTCAATTTTCTCCCCAGTGTCAGAGACACGTTGTGTAAAGTGGCGGAACCTAACTACGCGCTTTATCTTGTTACTAGAGCTTGAGGAAATGGCAATAATTGCTTACTATATTTGCTAAAAATTGTAACTTTTTGTGGTTTAAAATAGTTTTTCAACCGACAATTTTGTTTTTTCTTTACAATATTCTAATATTGTAAAGAATTAAAAAAAAATTTGATGTAATTCTAATAGTGTAGGTAAAAATATTTACTACAACGACGAAACGAATCAATAAAATATTTTCGGCCTCCCAAAGAACCCTCGGGGCGTTGATAATTAAAACCGTTCTCAAACAGACAAAGAAAAAAGAGATAGATAAAATACCAAGTTCACATTTCGAATATTTAGTAACACAAAAGAAATGGAAACTCATTAAGGCCTACTAAAATGGTTAGGTTTATGAAATAGCTGTGATTTATTTTTAGTTTTCTTTTATCATTTTACTTTGTATTTAGATATTTTAACTTGCATTTCTAGAAGAAGGTTTACTAATAATAGACTATAGAATCTAAAAAAAAATATGTAAGATTTTACTATACAGTTTTTTTGCAAATGTTACTGCTATACAAACAAAAAAAACAATACAACTTACACAACAAAACAATAAAAAATATAACATTTTTAACTAAAATTTATGATAAATAAAAGATCGACGCTACCAAATCGTCTGTAACTGTATCAATGGGGGCATAAATTACTCACGACGCAGACTCGAGTTCCTCTCAATTATATTGGGATTACCAACTGAGCATCAATAAGATTTTTGACCGCGTTCTAGATTAATATACTAATTTTATTATTGGATTTTAATATCAATTTAAAATTATTTTAATTTATTTATATTTGCCGTATTAAATTGGACATATTTACTACTACCACAGAAGCAGTATGGAACTTCAAAAGAAACAACGGATTTCTATAAGCTGAAGTAGGCACCTACATTCAAAAAGTAACCGCTTACAAACGAAAAGCTGCCTTTCTATATAACTAACTATATAAATAATGATAAGAGGTTTTTAAATAAAAACGTTTGATATTCATATGTGAAATATATAGAGACAGCAGCTTTCTTCTACGTAAGCTCAGTAATGAGTCTAATGATCTACTTTAGTGTTGAATGTCAAGGCCGAGGCAGAATATACACAGTGCTGCATATTCAAACATCTTAAATAGGTTAAGCAAGTTTAGAGATCCGTTAGATAGGTACATAAACATTGATACGCAATATTTTTTTATGATTCACGCTTTTTCCCGCATATACCAGGATAGACAGAAAGAACCTAGTGTTAAAACATTCCGTTTCCCACGTTTCAAACAATTTTTGCCTGTTGAGTGGAGAAATGACAATGATAATAAATTTAACTATTGTCAAAAGTGAAAATCGAACCCACGATCGTCGCCATTACTGTCTGACTGACTGTTCCACTGCTATACGACGGCTCTCATACAATCAATATAATAAACAAAATTTAAATAAATTATTTTGTACGTCGTATCTTTATTATCGTCGTCATAATCTTACTATATTAATTTATAATAGATAATGATAAGTATTTTGTATTGAGGCTACGCGACTTAGTTCACGTATCTACTTTCTTATAATACATACCTATATATAATTTGCGACGACAAAACATTAATGTAATATAGATCTTTCTTTTCTTTTTAGGTAGAGATAATCTAGTGACAAGACACTCCGCTCTATACTATCCGTCCAAATTCAAGACATTGCTTAGTAAATGGCAAAACCTAACGTCATAGTTTGGCAAAGCGTGGCGTTGAGTTAACTAGTTTTGCCAAACGGGAACCGAACCCACGACCATTCCACAATGACCGATTTAACGCTACGCACTATAATTTCACGATCAAACTTACATTACGAAAGAGTACCTACCTACCTACTATCCATATATTTCACTCGACATTTCTAACGAGCGTGGCCTAAATTTTATAATTACCTGTGGGTCATCATCTTGAGCCAAATTCCGCCTCTTCATAGCGAAATCTTTCACAATATGACTGTTGTCTGTATTCGTATCGACAGTAAACGTTTTCAATCTGAGCATTGGGCCTATTGGGCCTAATGGGTTGCTATATTTGTTGTATGTGAGATATTTATTGGCGGACTGATTGAGGGAAGGGTGCGGTGATATAGAGGAAGGGTTGGAAGCAACTTCCACAATGCTTTGGATACTCGGCCTTGGTGCTCTCTTCTTTGGCTTAACATACGTCCGAGAATCGAACTTGTGTCTGTCTGGTGTTGCCACGTCATCTGTAACAAATTTAATTATTAGATACAGTATAGGTACTATAGGAAAGGAAATATTTATTTAAATATATATTTCCATTTCTTTGCTCTGGTGTCAAGGTAAAGCGCGGCGTTGAGTTTCGCCACTCCAGTATTCGTCGGAAAGAGGGGAACGGAGTTTCTTACTTAACACTAGGTTTCCTCTGCCTATCCTGCTGTGTGCGAGATACAGCGCGAAGCTGATAATAAAAAAACATTAACAGAATAAAGCTCAATAAAACTACAATAAGGAACTAATATTTCAGATTTCATAATAAAACATATTAAAGCTGTAATTATACAAGATGGTCTTAGATAACCGCGTGCAAAGGTGAACGGACTACCGAGACTGACGTAATATAGTGTCATAAATAGAATATTGTCCTGTTATATCAGATTGAGGAATGTTTTAACACTAATTATGATATGAAATTTATTATCAAAATTTAATTACGGCAAACAGTATAGATAATGTCAATAAAGTAGCTAACTGATTGTGTCGATAGTTTAGTAGCTGATACATGAAATATCTGTCACAGCACCTACGACGGTGCAAGTCAAAATTGAAATATTACAGGATACTGAATAAATTGTAGCAGGGTGGCAGAGGGAAAACAGGGAGGGAAGTTACATTAAGATAATTTGTTAATAATATTAGAAACAAAGAATAGTACCTAGGTATAGACTAGTCTAAATGGAAGAATTAAAATTTTATTTTAAGTAAAAATAAAATTTAATTATATGATAAAACTAAAAAAGACTAGTGTTACACATTACCTAGCTTTGAGGTCGTTTGCAAAATGTTGCTAATTAATTATAACAATTTATGTGCCAAAAACACAATTTATGTTAAATTTTGCAATATTTTTAGTTTCACGCGTTATCCCGCACATAGCAGTGTAGGCAAAATGAACCTGTCAAAACACTGTTGCAGACACTTTCCGCCGGATTCTTGAGGTTTTACCGGGTGGAGAGGGAAGACAATGAAAATATTATATATTCCCCCGAGTGGGAATTGAACCCACAACCTCCAGTTTTGATATAATTTTTATATATATTACAGTACTGTAATAATTATGTATAATATAAATAAAAATGGGAAATGTAAACTAATTCACTTGACAATAAAACTATTACTAGCAACACTTATATTGACATAATCATAAAAAATGTCAAACATACCAAACACAAGTTTTGAAACGGATGTTAACCGTTTTGAGTATCGTTCGGGCGGGAAATGTCGTTCATACTTCATCGTCTACACTTGTACGCGTTAACGGGATTCGAATCGACGACCTTAATCCCTAATTATATGTACCACGGTGTCACTTTTGTTTTCATTGATACCATAGAACTTCCGGCTTTCTATTAACACTTTAATGGTCACAGTATACATTATTATTCTTCTCTTTAAGTACATGTCGAGTGGCGGGATTCAACGCCGCTTAGAATGAAAAGAAAAGTTACTCATTTTTCGAGATATCAAACTGATGAATGGAAGAACATATATCGAACCTACAATAAAAATACAAATAGTCTTTACAGTTACGACCCTCTACGCCACTATGACGATTGTACCGAAATACATTTAAGTTTAATAAAAAACGTTGATTTCATAAGTTATAAATTATAAACAGTTTATGTTAATTGATATTAAACAACCGACTAATTCAGTTATCAGTACATGATCAGTACAAGCAGAATTAAATATATTATAGTATTTTTACCGTAATTACATTGTAACGCTATAAACATTGATTTTGACATTTAAATTTAATATTCAAGTATAATTTAAGTTGTATTTCACTTATATCAGGGTAGGCAGAGAGAACCTAGGTCCCAACGTAACACTCTGTTCTCCACCTTCCGCCTAAATTCGAATGCGAATTGAAATATGGTGGAAATTTGACGTATTTAGTACTGAAAGTGAAAGCACTAGGACTGTAGGACCAGTTTTGAATATTAATCGAAACGTAGGTGTTGTGCATACGATGACATCATTATATTTTATATATATATGGATTTACTTATTAAAAGTGAATTGTTTATATGGGACGAGCGTGACCGAAATTGAAAATCATTGTTTTGTTTCGTTCATTGAGATTATGTTTCTTGAAACAGTTCTTTGATCATTGCAATACTAACATTGACATTCTTTCTATCTGTCCTAATTGTACGTGTGTCTGCCGCTTGCCTAAAGGGTTCTGGGCGAAAACCTCATCAGTTGGATTCCAAACTCAAAAAAAAACTTGGCAGACCAAAAAGGAGATGGCAAGACGAGCTGGACCATTACCGGCTCTATTGAAATACAACAGAAGTGGAAGAAATCGAGAGAAGCCTTTACTCAACAATTTGACATGTCTAATCTAGTATAATAATAATAATTCTCATTTTTTTATATAACTGTAACTTAAGAGATCATAGCAATGTCTAAATGATTCATTATGATTTATATCTTCATGTAGATTTTATCCGCTTCACTTTTCGTGTTTACACGCTTCGCCTCCTTACTTTGAGTCAAGTAACTAAGATATATTACATATGACACACATCGTAATTGCTCGAAATAATTTTGACCACAGGTTACTCACTGCGTTATCTACATACATTAAAGCAATCGACGTCTTTCATCGATGCAACGCTAACGCTGAAATGGTTCTTAGGATTAGCGTGTTCAACCGGCACTCTTCGGGTTTACAATATTAATAATATCTAGAATATATACAATAATAGACAACATAAATTACTATTAGACACATAAAACCATTTTTACCCAGAATAATCAAAAAAATATTTATTCCTTTCGATACTTTATCTAAATATTTAATTTAAACATAATAAAACAAAAAGACATGCCCATTCGATTATATTATGAGTAACGACCGTGCTACTGAAATGTATACAAGATTATGACTCATTTCATTCGAAGCGTATAACTGTAAAATAACACCTTAGAACAATACCTTTAATTTCTTTATTTCCCACATTCAATAGTCCCAAATTATAAACAATCTTATACAGATGTACAAATAATATGTACGTTTGATGAGATAAAAGTATCACTGTGCATTTATATGGAAAAATTAACGGTATTATGTATTTTTTATTTTCTTACTGATCTTCAGTATGTACTTTAATCTGTAAATCCAGTCGTATGCCAATGTTAAATATTTTATAATTAATAAAAATATTCTTAGATATCATATTTAGGCAAGTGATAAGGCCGCCTATGCACTGTATAAAAATTACAAATTTAATTAAATTTATATAATTATTTTCTTTGTGTAATAAAGTGTTTTTGATTTGATTTGATTTAGACCATTAGTGGAATTACTGGAGATTGCAGAGATCATTATTTGTTCGACATTATGAGTCATTATTCCTTGATAATTGTATTTCTGTTTCCACTTTAATAATATGCACAAATTAATTTTGATTTTTCTAACTGGAACAACTAGTGTAATGTAACACTAGGATCACTCTGCCTCTCAAAGGCTACGAGACAAACGGAGATAAAAAACACGTTTGAGATAAGTTTTACTAAGCTTGCCTATACGAAAATAATTACATATCCTTAGAATAAAAAAATAAATAAGCAAGAAACGCATAACAAGTAACAAGCTGTATAATATTGCAGCTGTTTTTAAAACCGGTAAAATTACAATGTTTTTGCTATATTTAGTATATAGGGAAAGACAATAAATAGCTTGCAAATAAATATATTAGGTATATCTCTTTGGAATACTTTGCATGGTTTCAGAATGTACGTAATAAGATAGTATGCTCTTATAAAAAAGATTTATTATTATGAAAGAAAAGTGACCGGTAAGAGAAGTAAGCGGAGACCTCGATTGACCTTCGAAAACACAGCAACGATGATACTGGAGGAAGGTTATGTAAAAAGCATGAGACCCCCCGGTTGATAGGTTGATGACAGTGAACGAATTTATTTCTCTAACCGAAACGCAAGACGAAAATAGCCTTTTCCCAAAGAAAAATGTACGAAGAATTTTATAAATCGACTAAAATCATTCCATATCGTATAATAATTACAGAACATTGTGAGAAAACGGTTGTTTCAATAAAAACGTCCAGTAAACTATTTGTCACGACGTAAATGCGGAACGGAAACACTACTTAAGTAGGTATAGTTGTGATGGAGGAAATACTATCATCATTTATAACGTTTTTATTAGAACAACGAAATTTCGTAAATAGAGGCCAGTCGTGGTGTGGCACTGTCCCCAGGTTCCCTTTGCCTATCCTGCTATGTGCGGTATACAGCGGGAAGTTTAAAAAAAAATCAGAATTTTAGTAACATCTTAACACTTTCTGTATTATGTTGTATATAAATCAACACAAAATGAGAATTATGGTATTCGTTGGTACATGTTAAATATAACACGGAACCACTACCGGTTGCTTTAGAGCTAATAAGGTATTAAAACGTTAATCGTTTAAACTGTATAAGGCAGCTCGATTTGACTAAAAAACATTAGGAACAACTGTTTTCTCACAGTTAATAAACCGTTACTCTGATTTAGGCAATTCTCTGTAGTAAATGCATTTACCAAGTGACAAAATCTAATTCCTAGCGACCTTAAATTGTGATATTATATAAAATAGCTTAGGGGGTCTAAATTTTTTATACTCCATCTTCGAAACCATTCTAAACTTAAAGACATTAAGCTTAATAGGAATCGAATCCACACCTATTTTGTTTAACAAGCAATTTTCCACTGTCGCACAATCGCATCTCTCTAATCGATACCTATAAACCGGATGCGTCACTGGGAGAGTACGTATGACACAAAAACCGGAAGTTCCTTCTATGTTCTATACACAATACTACAATATCCATAGAATATCGTAGAAAATATTTCTCATATTGGAAAACTGTCGTGCAACAGGTCGGCTTCCTCGTTCACTTCCTCCATCTTATTACTCGATAACGGTAGTAAGTGCCATTGAGTTATTTTTATGTTACTCATTAATTGCTTGATAATATTTCAAGTTTATGTTATTATAATGAATTTTTTATTAAGTAGTAAAATGCTAGTTTTTCTGTCTGTGGGTTCTTGCCGACAGTACAAACTTGAAACAAAGTATTGCGAGTTCCATAATTTATTTTTGCTTATTGTATTATTTATATGATTTAGGAAAATATACTTTTGAAGAAAACGGAAAACAGTTGGATGAAAACATTTTTAATATTAATAATTAAACTTTCGCGAGTCCCATCGGTCACACATTGTGCCACGACGGTCTTGGGTGTAGTAATATTAACTTCTAAGCCAATAATTACACACAGCCATTAGAACGTTCAATTNTAAAAAACATTAGGAACAACTGTTTTCTCACAGTTAATAAACCGTTACTCTGATTTAGGCAATTCTCTGTAGCAAATGCATTTACCAAGTGACAAAATCTAATTCTTAGCGACCTTAAATTGTGATATTATTTAAAATAGCTTAGGGGGTCTAAATTTTTTATACTCCATCTTCGAAACCATTCTAAACTTAAAGACATTAAGCTTAATAGGAATCGAATCCACACCTATTTTGTTTAACAAGCAATTTTCCACAGTCGCACAATCGCATCTCTCTAATCGATACCTATAAACCGGATGCGTCACTGGGAGAGTACGTATGACACAAAAACCGGAAGTTCCTTCTACCTACCTACCTACACACAATACTACAATATCCATAGAATAACGTAGAAAATATTTCTCATATTGGAAAACTGTCGTGCAACAGGTCGGCTTCCTCGTTCACTTCCTCCGTCTTATTACTCGATAACGGTAGTAAGTGCCATTGAGTTATTTTTATGTTACTCATTACTTGCTTGATAATGTTTCAAGTTTATGTTATTATAATGAATTATTTATTAAGAAGTAAAATGCTAGTTTTTCTGTCTGTGGGTTCTTGCCGACAGTTCAAACAGATTTAGGAAAATATATTTTTGAAGATAACGGAAAACAGTTAGATGAAAACATTTTTAATATTAATAATTAAACTTTCGCGTGTCCTATCGGTCACAAATGGTGCCACGACGGTCTTGGGTGTAGTAATATTAACTTCTAAGCAAATAATTACACACAGCCATTAGAACGTTCAATTGAAACAGACGCAATGACGACAAATAAAAACACATTTAAAGATACATTAGTCCCATTAAATGACTGCATTGGCATTGAACTGTTCCGTGATTTACTCGTATGCAGTCGTGATTTCTATAATATGTATATTTTTATATGCAAAAATCAATATTGGAGTTTAAAATATATCAATTATTTTTTAAGCTCTATACCTAATCACGCTTTTAGCCCGCTTATAAATCAGACCCTGTGCTAATGTTACAATCTCCGTCTAGTAACATATAAATTTGAGTAAATAAATCTGTTTTACTCTATCCCGCACATAGCATGTTAGGCACAGGGAATCTGAGAACTTAGTATTGAGACACTCCATTCCCATTAAGACACTTTCTTTTCTAATATTATGTCGAATTCTGAAGGCCATTGAGTGGCGGGACTCAACGCCGCGCTTTGCCTCGTTTATGAATGAAAATTACGTTTATAAATGAAATTATTAAATATTGCATATTCTCGAGTGGGCATTGATGCCCATCCATAGCCTGTCACGACAGTCGCACACTTGTGCCTTTGCGCTACAAGTGGCCTTATAAATAGTTTTCAGAAATAAAGTGATAGATTCAGTTTCATGGATAAAAGGTGATGAAAAGAAATATACCTACTTAATAGTACGACTACTAGTTTAACTTACTATATTCAAAGGTAAAGTGGAATATAATATGTGATAAGCATTTATGATTAAAATAAGGAAACAAAAAAAAATTATTATGCTTCCAAAATATCTTTATAAGTTATATATATGATAAGTTTTTTGTTGAAAGTCTGTGAAGCATGTTAAATGTCAGTCATCCATAACTAGCTATTAGTATTGTATTATCAAAACAATTGAACTGTAATAATATATCAATTATGTTATATATAAACATGATGATGTTATGTGTTAAATCTATGTTCATTTCAAATTATATATATATTTTTTCATCTTCAACACTCTCTCAGATATGGCATCATTTTTGCCATAATGAGAAGAGACAATGCGTTGAGCAGCAGAACTGATCACCACTTTGTCTTTCATAGCAGGATTGGTTTGATTTCTACTTAAGAAAATGAAAATCATGGTGCAGAGTGAATATCAAACCTCCAAGTACCAGACACCACTCAGATGTTCAATGTATACTGTAATGTACATGACAATAAATATTACTACTTACTTCTAAGAATGTTATCCAATATGCTATTTAGTTCCTTTTCAGCTTTAAGATAATCATCATCTTCGATAATAGGCCAGTCGCATGACAAATTATATTCCACAATGTCTACCTTTTGGCCTGAGTCCTCTGGTGTAACATATAACCTATGTACAAAACAATGAAATTAAACACTTGATAATTTTTTTTTACATTCACATTGTATTTTTTAAAAATACAGGCATGTCGCAAATCTAGTGTTAAAAAAAGTCAGCTTAATGCTGTATTCCTCATACAGCAGGGTAGGCAGAGGGAACCTTGTAATAAGACACTCCGTTCCCCACATTCTGCCGAATTCTGGAGGCATTGTGTGTTGAGTGGTAGAACTCAATGCCGCTCTTTTTCATAAAATATTTTAAGAGGTATATTTTAAGAGTTTAAATAATGTAGAATTTAATAATATATAAATATTTACTAAGTTAATACTAATATTTACTAATAAACATTATTATTATTCTTGAAGTCATTTGACTAAATACACAATTTAAATTAGTGCAATAATTATCTTATCAATTATAAGGATAATGTCCAAGGTGAAGACATTATTATAATATTTTATGTAAAGTCCTATTTTATTTACTTTAAATTTGAATTGGATAAATTTAGTTGATGAAAAGTGTAAACACTTAAACTGAACTAGATTTTTTTAAATAAGCATGTCTAATATACTCTTACAGTATGCAGTTAAGGCAGTCATTTAAGATGCCATACTTTAAAGTTTATATTTAAGTTAAGAGTTAAATAAGCGGTGTAAGGTAAAAAGAATAATAAATAATCAAACAGGTATAGACATGCCATGTTTGGGTCTAGTTATGTGACACACATTTGGTGCTCCAAAGGAGAAAGGTAGTCATTTTAATTTATAAATAAGATAACTACTGTACTGACCATGTCTGATTATCCGAAAAATCAAAGGAATCCACGTCAATAAGATCAGAATCAATCATATCTTTGTTTATATTTTGATCAAGCTGATTCATATTACCGACAAAATCGAGACATCAATTTGGCACTTTACACAAATCACATATAAATTTATTTAAACAAGAACTACATTTAAAATAAGATACACTGTATATAATATAAAGTACGTAAAAGAGATAATATATGAACCTACGCGAAATTGTCCCTGACAAGTTTAGTTTGGAATTTGACATATCACCATAAGTGCCAAAAATGACGAAACAACGGTAATTTCCATAGACAATGTATTTGTAGTTTATATTATATGTAACTAGTTGTTCTTATTTTTTAATAAACACGATAATTAAAAATGTATTTTTTATTAATTTAAATTTGAAATTATTATTTTTTTGTTTAATATAACACATGTCACGTCAAAAGGTTACGACTATTAAAAAGTTGTCTTTGATCTACAACTACAAACCTAGTAACACTTAGAGTTAAAAGTCTTCTGTCTTTCTTTTTTGTCTACGGACACGTTGTGAGCACGTTGTTTAGTCATTTTTACGTGCAAACTGTAAAAATGTCGTCTCATTTAAACTGGATGATAATTAGAAACAACAACGCCTTCCTTGTGAAGAAGCGTAACATCAAAAAGCCTTTCAGTAAGGAGCCCAACAATGTGACTAACCTCAACGCTTTTAGATACAATGGCTTGATCCACAAGAAGGCTATCGGCGTGGTCGAGAACCCCGACAGGAAAGGTTTTTCAGTGGTATACAAGAAAGCTAAGGCAACAAACAAGCCCGCTAAGAACTTAATCCGCCGTCCATTCAAAGCCGGTGCCAGAAGATCACTCCACAAAGTGAAAAGGTTGATCAGAGCCAACAACTATCGCACAGACTTGGCTAAAGCATCTCTTCGTCGTGCATCAGCGATCCTCCGATCCCAAAGGAAAATTAAGGCGAAGAAACCTGCCGCAGCGGCCGCTAAAGTCGACTAAATTTGTATGTAAAAATAAATAAAAAAATGTAAAATCTTACAAACTCTTATCATTTTTAATTCCTTTTTGCAGTGTGTTCTAATAATTTAAAATTTTGCAATACAATGTTGAATTATAAAAAAATAATCTATTTAACAAGAATAATTCATTTTATATTAAGTACTATTTTGATGTCACAAATTTGTTAAGGTTATAAATTAATTAAGGATATATGAAATAAATAACAATATAAAATTAATCTTATTTATTTAAAACAAATTTAATAAGACAATTGGAAATTAATTCATTTTTATGTTATACATTAAGTTAATAAATAAAAAGCCTCAAACATGATTTATTAAAAACTTCATTATGACTTAAAATTCGGATATATAGAAAAATATTTCATGTAAATTGATAATAATTGAAATTCAACATAAATAGTTGAGAAGCATTTTCTTAACTATATATATCATAAGTGAATAATAGTGTTAAAATACTCAAATACTTTTTTAGAAAAATGAGCAAATTGTTATTCTTACTTGAACTTGAGAAAATTGGTGTAACCAAGTAATTTGAGATTATATTAGAGTTTGTGGTACAAATATTGATGTATGTGAAGAAAGTACAAACATTATCCTAGAATTGAAGGTGTTCATTTTATTTCATGTGACTTCTTAAATAATAAAATATAATAAATAACAAAAACGACATTCTACACATTTATCTACTACTACTACTTGTAATGTACCTAAAGATATTTTTAGTTATAGTTGTAAGTTGTTCAATTCCATCTTGAAATGTAATTTTTTTGTCATTAACCGCGATTGTGGTGATGAGTGTCAACCTACAAACAAGTTTTGAGATAGGACACATTTGTGTGTCCCCGTTGCACTTTATTGGCCATTATATTGAAACTTGTAATATGTATAGACTCGGTTCACTACCAAAGCAACTATATATAGACCACAGAATTCATTAAATATTACTAATTTACCACTGTTATAATAAATGTCACAAAATGTTATACACTTTTATAACATTTTGTAGAGCAATTTACAATTTACAGACCATTCTAAGTAATGTAAAGCATTTCTAGTTCTATGAAAGAAGAGCATATACAATAAGCTTCAGGTACAAAATACATAGTAGACATGGAAATAAAAGGCACAAACATTTAACCTATTTTTATCAAAGGCACAATACACCAAATATACTATACCTTAATATATATATATGTACATACAAATTATGATATGGGGTGATTTTATATTAAATTTAACATAAGAAGTATAAATTGTTACTTTAAAATAAATATAATTAGTCACATTTGTATATATATGATTTTTTCCATATATCGCATATAGCAGGTTAGGCAAAGAGGACCTAATATGAAGACACTATGTTCTCCACTTGCACCAGAATTTAAGATATCGCATTGACTGACGTAATTCTCTGTTGTCTCACAACACGTGATGTTTCGAAAATTATTCGGAACGTAGGGAACATACTCTTAACATTACTTTTCCTCTGCGACCCCTACTATATGCGGGATACAGCGTGAAGCTAAAAAATAATCTAATTATGAAAATTTCGCTGAATTCTAGAATATTCATACAAATACACATTACAAGCTCGTGAATTCAATGCTTTTAATTCATTATAATTATTTATCGTACAATTTCATTTAGATTATATTTTTAATCTATCTATACACATATACTACGTAGGCACACATTTATTTTTCTACACTTAATTAATTTATTTTTATTTGTGATGGGGTCATTCATTGGGGTAAACAATATATATTTGTATATGTTTACTTAAATAAAAATTGTAATATTGTATAAATAAGCGTGGTATTCTGTCATTTGATATTTACAATTTTGTTTGAAGAACTTTCTCATAAATATAGAAGTAAGTATAGAACAGAAATTACTAGATAAAATATATTTAAAAGACATGTAGTGATTTAAAATTCGCAATTAACTATTAAATTTTCAAAAATACATTTATTTTGACTTTGAGAATTCAAAAAATTATAAATAGAAAATAGAATATAATAACAAAAGAATTTCATTGCCTTTTAAACAGTCCATTTATAAATTACTCTATTTACTAATAAATGACGTCATATTATTTTAACGCCATATTATACTAACATTCATTTTACGAAGAATAGACAATAAGTATGTGCGCTTTTTAAATATTTTTTTTACCCCTAACTTCTTTATTACAAAAACAAATAAATTATTTCGTTATTCCTAACTAATATTCAAAGACTATAAAAGGCAGTGAAAATGACTGGAATGTAGTTATTGTCGGAATAGAAGAAGCTTATTGATGTAGTAATACTGATTTGGTCAATAAATCTTAATAGATACAAGGGGGCAAGGGGCCATCCATAAATTACAGTATGGCCGACGTGTCGTGGTCCGCCTTAAGAAGCCATAGCCATATGTCTGATGCTGTTAGATTTTAGGATTTTTTCTTATTTTTGATTATCTTTCATATTCTTCAATACTCAAAAATTCAGGAAACCTAACTTCAGGGCGACAACGGCTTGTCAAACGTATTTTACGACTCTCAAATTCAAGGATTTTTTGACCCCTGTCTTTGTTTATTAAAACATATTGAAGGAGATAGAGCGAAGAATTCGCAAATTGTTAAAATAATGGTAAGTAATGGCCATTGGGGTCATTTCTGCAGTCAAAAGTGAAAGAGAAAGAGTGAGGTTCCAAACACCATTGCATTTAAATTTCAATTCACCAAAGCCAGAGGAGTTACAGTCTAGATTTAAAAAATGGTTTCAAAAATGTGGAAAGTCAAAAGTGTAGTGCATTATCAGCTTATAAGACCTATATGATTGGAGTAAAAACGCTAATGACTATAGTAAATCCACTGCAGTGTTATATGATTATTATAAAATGTAGTTGTACTATTTATAGTTACATATATATTATAAAATTATCATTATAAAATTTGACTATGATTCTAATTCTTAGTGAACTAAATTAAATTCTAAGTACACATATTGACTAGTACAAATTAATTTACACATTGTTTTAATTTTTTTATGGAGTGTAAAATATAAAACTTAAAAAGGCAAGTTATAATAGGAATATATAAAATTTCATGATTCATACAATAAACAATTTCAAGAACAGTTCTCAAATATTGGAATGTTAAAGGTTATCTATATTTCATATTAACAAAGTAAAAGTAAAATAAAGTATATACTATGGAATATTATGAGTTAAAATAAAATAATATAAATAAATAAAATGGCCGTAATTGCAATATTCTAGGTGACATAATATTTCATATTAAAACCACGTGATTCTAAATAACTATAATGAGAATTATGCGTAATCATTCAAAATAATATGTCTGTCTTATTTCAATAAAATAATATAAATACAACCTACATTAGAATTAAGCACCAAAAATTAAAAAAATGTGCGTTTATTATCATACTTTGTTTGTCCAATTAACAATATCTTAGATTTTTTTCCAGTTTCACGCTGTGTCCCGCTTATATCAGGTAGGCAGAGTGAACCTAGCGTTATCTTGTAGAGTATAATATACTCCTTTCTCGATGCACGCATCTAGATGTATGTAATAATAATTATTTTTAAATTGTGATTATTTTCATTCTAATGTGTGCGCAATGTACAATACATTTATTACAATATAGTGTTTTAATATTATAAAGTAATTAAGAACAATATTTGTATTAAATTGATTGTTTAAGATTTACTTAGAATAATTACGATAAATAGTTGAATTTCACATTAATAAATAGCACGCTCGCACGTCCAATTTGAATTTGGTGTTTCATAATTAAAATAATTAAATCTATAACAAATAAAATCATCAAAAACCAATAAAAATTCTATCTATTTCCGTGCCATGTTACGAATATCTAGGTAGATATATTCCTTAGTGAAAATATCTTCCTTCCTATCAAGTTGTATAACTATATAATTTGTTTTTTATTCGTGCACTATTTGAGTGGCGGAGTTCAAGTCCAAGGTGTATTTTATATTTATATATTTTAGTTACATACAAATCTAGTTGCTAATAATTATTAACATTAAATTGTGATTATTTCAATTGTAATTGTGGTGTGTGTGCAGTGTAAATTCATTTAATATACGTAGTGCTATAATAATATAAATTAATTTAAAACATATATTACAATAGTCGGTGTCAGAAAATTTGTACTAAATTGAACATTATGGCTTAAGATTCTATTTTAATTAAATATAAAAAACGTTATTTAAATTTCACATTTATAATATTTCAGGCTGTCTATAAAAAAAACAATTTGTTATATATAGAAGTTTCAATTATGACAAACTACAATTCCAACGTATATTACCAATTAAAAGAACAGCAATTCATAGTTTAAAAAACCTACTCGCAGGCCAATTTACTATCAAACGAACTCAGCGCTATACCGAACGCCTGCAAAGCGCACAAAGGGTACCTATAGTCCATAGTGAAAATATCCTCTGAAATCCTACCAAATTGCATGACAACGTAATCTGGCTCCGAGTCGTGTACTATTTGAAAATTTTTAACACTCGCCTGAGTAACTCTGCCATGGAAATTTAATACGTAGGATTGCGTTTCGTCGTTCCACACCGGTGTTTTATTGTGTAGGACTACAATGTCGTCGAAATTTTGACTTTTCCATCTTTCTAATAGTGTTTCGCTGTCGTCTTGCGGTGCTATTGTCACTCGTTGGCGGTCCGGAGTCATGCCGGGTAATATGACCGTCATTTTACGTGGCCCTTTGAAGCCTAGCACGTTTGTGTCCTGGAAATATTTATTTATTAGGGTTATATTGGGTTGATGTTTCAAAGAGAAACTATTTTACTTTATTTTTTATGCGGGAATTCAACCTGCAATGTATGGCTAATGAGAAGTATATTACTGACTACTATAGAAGCAATGAATTATCATGTAACGTGTCTTTCAACATAAATTGAAAACAATCAAATAACTTTTTTATATGAAAATGTATGTAGATAAACATACTGATATGTTTCTATATTAAAATAACCAACAAAATATATATTTTTCCGCTTATTATAAATTTCATTTTTAAAAGTATTTTAAAATATTCACTTAACAATATCTTTTTTATATATTTCAATGCTCTACACAGTTTCATCATCTGTACCTTTGTCTGTTTTTTTTATTTTTGTCATTGCAATTCTTAAGTAATGTTTTGAAATTTTAGTGCAAACTTTTGTTGGAAGTGGTGGATGAGCCTCCCCCTTAAGAGAGCTTCAGCTAGTCGAAAACTCAACTCACATAAACAACAGCCGCTAATTCCTTTCTCGGTTCATCTCTATGGCTCTTCCGCCATGCTTTCCCATTATCGTACACTGTAAACGCTGTTCCTAGTAAATTAGACCGCAGTTTACCGGCAAAGCTATCGGCTTGACGAGTTAATTCAGTGGGATCGGTGGATATTAGGTAGTTAGATGTGGCTGATTTCTTACGTTTTCTTCCTGAAAGTAAAATATAGTTATAAGTACTTAATAAATTAAGTAAAATATTTCAAATAAATAAGAACGGAGCGGAATCCGCGTTTCGTAGAAACCGTCCAAGCGCCAAAGCGCTCAAAAGCAATAAACTACATGTTATTATCAAACTATGTCGAAATTCTTATACTCTCGTTTTCAAGAGGTTCTCTATTCTCTATAGATTTTGTAGCATTCATCTTGAATATAGGATAACATGCCGTACTTTAATTGCACCCATCATATTATTGTTATGGTTTTCACAAAACCACATGTTTAATGACAAACATAATTAATGAACCTATATGCAATTAATTTAAAGAAAATAAATTACGTCACATTATAATATATCAAAAAACAAACACTGACTGAATTGAATCAACTTATTTTTATACAAATTTGCGCTATAGTTTTTATATAATGATGTCATTTTTATAATTGATAAAAGCTTACCATTATTCTGTTTCATTACGTACTCTCAAAACTTAAGAAAACTAAATTTTAAGAATACATAATCGAACAGAATATCTAATTTATAAATTGTGCCATCCACGACGACGCGGTCAATCTTTCTCATACAGTACAAGTATTGATTATTTCACTAGAAATCTTGTAAATGCGTAGTGACAACCACATTTAACAGAAATTTCGACACTATGAAACATCAATATGTACATAAGCTCCTTTTCAGACGAGAATGACACCGGCGACAATCCAAAAAAAATAGTAGGGCATCTTCGCGATTGGCACTATCATCTAAAACAGAGAACATCTACCCACCTGCCAACAAAAACACTTTCTTGCCGTAATCCTTCTCCAAATGCAAGAAGTACGTTGGGTAAAGCCCTCTATCCATGCCTTTCCTGTCTCTTGCGATTCGACATTTGTATAGAGTACCATGTTTGGCTGGTGTCACAACGAATGTTTCTACTGCTCCTTCTACTGATCCTTCTATTTCTACCGACTGAAAAGATTTACAAGGGGTAAGTTATATTAAAATTATAATAACCATTAAAAACTCTTTGCGAAAATTGGGCTTTAACATAAGTCTCCAAGAAATCGTTGTTAATGTATCGATCACCCCTAGGTATAATAGCTATATTGCTTATATTTCCCATAGAAAAGATTTGAGTCGCTTTGGATACGTAGAAATAAAATTTTAATGCACTTACGGAATATCTTGATGAGAGCAACATTTTTAAATATTTCTAATATAATAATATACTTATACTACAAATGTAAAATATATTTTTATTTACATTAATTAATAATTAGTACCACATATTCACTATAAGTCGTTTCGCACTAAAAGTGTTAAGGAACTATTGCAGTAAATGTGTGACTTACTATTTTATGTCAATGAGCTGGAAACGGTAACCACATAAATGATACGAACACGTGCTCTAAGTGACTAATTAGTACGCATTTTGATTTAAATATAGTTATGTAGTAGGGAGTCAGGTCATGTTAACCATGGGCGAAGGAATAAAGGGGGCCAGTACCCATGAGCAGTACCCATATTAGAAAAATTAAAAAAATCTTTTTATAAAAAGATCACTTCGAAATTAATGTCAAGATCAGAAAATATCTATAGATAGGCCATCATTGACATCATTGTCAGCTAATAAATGTCATTGTATAATTATCATAATTTCAAGTTTTACAGAATTTCTCCAAATTTTAAAAAAAATATATAAAACATTTGATCTTTATTTCTTGATGGAAAATCTTTTATTATACTTTTCTTTTAATCTAAACAATAATAAACGTTAGTGTATTTTATTACATTCAACATACGTATAAAATTTAATTTCAAAAACAATATTTATATTTTGGTTCCATTTTGCATAGTCACGACCAAATACGACTAATACTCAATATTACTACGCGCATACCTACGTTCTGTGAATTAAAGTGACGTCATCTTAGTTAATCAATACTTCTGATGTAACCTAAATCAAAATATATAGTAAAAAAAGAAATTAGATATCAATAACGTGGTGACAAATCACTTTATTATATCCTTTAAATAGAATTCTTACTTCGAGTATAGGATATGAAAAGAGTACAATATGAATCATTGTTTGTGAAGTACGAAAGCATATTCATTTCTATTTTTTAGGGGATTACTGGAATTATATTACATAAATTATGTACTCTCAGTCCGGGTGGAAAATAGCTTTTGCAAGTGGACAAAGCTTTGTGAACTGAGGTCCTATTATCTATGTATGTCATCTATAAAAATTAATTATACCTAAAAATTACAAATTTATTATATTAATGATTACGACTTTTACTGTCGTATGCGAGAATAAAAAAATATCTGTTAATTTTAATATTTCCATGATTATTCTTTTAATTTTATTCAACAAAATAAAAAAAATTATACAACATACTCGTATATAAATTTTAATTAAACCAGGTCAAATATTTTAAGCATAAATGAATGCCCACTTGCCATTTGCGATGTTAATGAGCTTTTGATAGTAATTAGAAACCGTAGGAAATGTAGAGCATGCTTAATATGGTGAGAAAATTATGTTTTTGTGTTAATTTTTCTATCTTAGAACATAATATTTACTAAGCTATAAGCTAAAACATATACGTAAATACGCTAATAAAACAAGTCATTGTGGATTTTAGAATTGTAAATAAATAACAAAAGCCCCTTGTGAAATATATCTAGTAAACAAATAACAATATAAACTAGTTTCCTGCATATACAAAATTTTTCTAATAGGAAAATGTATTGGTACTTGTAATAGGAAATGTACTAAAGAAATTAAATAATTTATATATGAAGATGAACCCAAAGTTCTTTAAATTTCCCTTTGATTATCTAAAATCAAAATACTTGTTTGATTTTAACCCTGCTAAAGGCTATGTTCTGTCTGAAGCAGAAAGTTAAAAAAAAGATTAAGCATCGAAGCCATCTTAAAAACCAGTAAGGGTCGAACTCGCGTAACGAGAGTTTCATTAAAATTGAACGACAAATATAGTCGTTCGATTTTTTTTGTAATTTACCCATAAATTACCAGTTCTCGGCCTTTTTCTTTAGTACTGTCTCACGCAGATTTGAGTATTTTTTTCTTTTCAGGCACGTAATTCTAAAAAATATCTTACGCTAAAGAAATATTACAACCAATTAAAAATCATTACCTGACTAGGTGACGTATCTCTCCGTCGACCGTCCAACGGCGCCACCGCAGCATCAGCACAAACGTCGTCTGTACTCGCATCGCGTCCCATACTGCACACTGGTACACTCTCGCATTCCTCTTCACCACTACCCTCGCCGGTGTCATCACCTACCGTTAGTACTTCGATTTGATTGCCTAATTCTGGAAAAAATGAGAATAAACGCGTGTATTTTTCCATTTGATTTGTTAAAACTGAGAACAGAGTGAACTAATCTGACAAATACTTATTGACTCAACACAAAAAGCTTGCATCTTGTTTGACTGCAGAAATTAATTGATGTGAAAATGACGTCAAATATTGTACATATAATGTTACAGGAAAAAATACACATTAAAGTTCATAATTATGTTATTATTAGTATGTCATTGTCTCGTTTTATCACGTCTCATACAAACTCGCATTTCTCTTCACCACTACCCATGCCTGTGTTAATACCTACTTCAATTAGCTTACCTTATTAATTTCGTTTGATTATCTAATTTAGGAAAATAATTAAAATAAACGCCTCTATTTTTTCTACTGACTTGTTGAAACTGAGAACACAATGAAACTGACAAAATATATCGATTTAGTACAAAAATCTCGCATTTGGTTTGGCTGCAGATATTAACAAATGTTGTAAAAACGACGTTAAATATTGTAAATATATTGTTTCAGGAAAAATTACACATTGCAACTAATATGGTGTGTTCATATAACTATAACATGTGAATGTGAATATACACCGTAACCTACCGTTAGAAATTTCGATTCAAGTTCCTAATTCTGGAAAATATGCTTCATGTATTTTTATTTTTTTTTGAAACAGAGTGAATGAATCTAACCAATACAGAAATCTGACGTTTTCATTTTGACCACAGAATTTTAATATTTTCACGGACAAGTTACATTAAATAACTTAAATATTTTATTTAAAAAAAAAAAGACATTATACCAGTGAATAAGAAACAATAGAACGCTTTTAAACTTGGGTAGTATAAAGACATTAATCTTGAAATGCATCCTGTGTTTCTATTACAATGTGGAACCCAGATTTTACCTTAATAGTTTTACCTCACCCAAACCATCTAAGCGATATGTCTTTCAAAATAACGTATTTAGTGTGTGACATACACTAAAGGAAAAGAATTATAACAAGAAAAAATTACATATATAAAAAGTATGTTACTGTTAAAATTGTTTTTAAACATTAAATGTCTAACTTGCAAGACTCAGTTTCGTGTAAATTAAAATATCTTACATGGAAAATCAAGAGTAAATATTTTATTTAATTAATAGAGCAATATATAAATAAAGCTGCCGTGGCGCAATCGTAGTGTCTGATTTGACAATGCAATGTCAGTGGGTTCAATTCCCGCTCGGGAGATTTATTTTCACTTCCCCGCTCTAGTAACAACACAAAAATTGGCATTGAGTTCCCGAGTGCAATGCAATGTCTCAAAGTAGTAAAGATTCCCTGCTTGCCACCCAAATTTGAGTCATTGTATGTTGTATGGTGGATCTCCATAGCAACAACAAATGAATTGTTATACTTTTATTTTAATTTATAATAAAATTTTATCATTAATGTGTTTACTATATATACTCAGAGAAAATATAAAAATAGATAGTGTTCTAAATATGAATGTAAATATTATTTTATGTATATCAAAACTATTATTACTCATTCCTTAGTTCAGCAAAACATTTCATTTCTAAACAATCTCCTTCCAAAATACAATATCACATTCTAGCAAAGTAATGAGTCATGGTATAACTAGGTATATAATATGTTAGTCATGTAAGTCCACTCGAGCCACAAATTCATATTATTTTACAACTGCTTTTTATTTAATAAAGCTGATAAAAGTCTGTCATGTTTATATGTTGAGTAGTCAATTTATTTAAAATATGGTATTTGGTTATAGCTTATATTAAATATAAGTTTAGTATGATACATCTACATGTAAAATTTAAATAAAGTATAATGTATGGAATAATGAAAACATAATAAAAAAATCTAGTTATAATGAACAAAAAAGAAAAACTTACCATCATAAGTTGACACTCTATTTGTTTGGAGGGGGATTACTTGGTCAGGGTTCACAGGCGACATAAGAAATTGCATCGGACCATCATAGCCTGTTATGGGAAAATTAAAAGAAACGCATAACAAAAATAGGACGAAAATTCATGCTAAATGAAATAAATTAAATAATAGCACAATCCAAATGTATATATTTCTGTTGTTACCATGAAGTTCACGAGACCGACTTCCAGAAATAGGACGTTTTGCTGAAGCCACTCTTAAATCGTTAGCTTGAACCATTCCTGAGTTTTGTCGTTTCTGCTTCATCTTTTGTTCTAACAACTGACGCTGAAATTATAACGAAAATTGGCACTTGATGATGATATTTCTTATAAATCACAACTGCTTTCTATGTTATACACTATAATTTTATATCGAAATAGTTTAAAATATTTAATGTAATAATCGAAATCACTCACTTGCTGTTCGATCTTTTGATCCCGAATATTTACTGAAGCCATATCTTTTTATTCTTTTACCATACAGAGATCTATTGTTTGTTCACTAAATAATACTTATCGCTTATAATATAGTTTTATTTCAAAATTCGATACAAATATTGGTAATTTTTAAGCTCATTTTTTGTTTATAAATCATCTTGCCTACCGTTGCCGTGAGAACTAAATGTTGCCATTTTACAAAATTTATGTACTATCCCACTGACAAATATCTAATTTGAAAATAAAAAAAATATGTTGTCAATGTTTTAATTTAAATTAAAGACATGTTAGAGCATAGTATACAGTAAAAAATTTTAGCAAATTAAATAACATACATATAAAGAAGAGTATTAGTGTTAAAAACAATAGCCTAAAATATCATGGCTTTGTTAGGTACCTACATATTAACAAGTAGTGTGTTTTCAACTTTTCATTTATTATCCTACAATTTATGGAAGACATTAATAGTTCTCATAAAATCTCAGTTATTGGTGGCAATGTATTAAGTTTTTAATTTTTTTTGCACACTAATCACAACTGTTTATTGTTGTAAGCAATATAGTGTGGGTGTCAATAAAATGCGACGTTAATCAATGTGGTTTTATCAATTATCCAATCAATTTTATGGAGACGGATAGTTACTCGAAATGTATTAGTTTAAGGATAACATTTAATTTTTTTTATATTGAATAGGCTTGCGTTTGACCGCATCAAGTCTGGTGAGCGTTGATGCGATCTAAGGTGGAAGGACAAATTTAATGAGTAAAAACTAAATTTGAAATTCTTTAATATAATAGAATATTATATCATATCTACAGTCGTAGTGCTTCTGCACTACGACTGTAGTAACAACGTGTAGACTGTAGTATTGTAGTAACAACGTATAGACTGTTAGCGCTACGGTTGTGGGTTCATTTCCCAATAAAGGGATTTAATATTTGCTCTGGTGTTGAGCACAGCGTTGAATTCCGCTATTCAACAAATAAAATGCTTTCAGCATTCGGCAGAAAGTGGGGAACGGAGTGTCTTAACACTAGGTTTTCTTTTTACTTATCCTGCCGCATGCGGGATACGTCCTGACGTTAAAAAACAAAACAAGAAATAGAGTATACGTAATCTGTCGAAAAGTCAACGGAAAATAGAAAATGGAGTCTTTTAACAATAGATTAGGAAAAAGTGTGAAGAAGATGGGCATAATTTTTTTTCTAAAATTGTTCGATATAATACGCTACCGTTCTGTACGTGCTGAATACTGTTATATTTTTTAATGTGGTGAGACAGGGTGGCAACATTTTAATTGACAATTTAATAATTTCAATTCTCAACTTGACATTTGTCAATTTAGTTTTTCAAAATGGATCCATATCGGAGTATCATTAGATTTTTAAATCAAAAAACAATTAGTGCAGTTTTCAGTAGCAAAGTTTCAAAAAACTCATGCAGGTTTATTCATAGATTTGATAATTGCAGGCATTGTCTTGATAGTCCTCTCGTATCTAGTGCTGTAAATGGTCGGAAAAATTTGATCTGTAAGTTTCATGCTGATATTACATCACCGGCTCTAATTTATTTTATTTTAAAGCAAATACTTTTGTTCGTTTACAATTTTACTTATTACTAATATAGAGATGAACAAATTTGTACTTAATAGAATTGTTCTAGAACTAACTTTGTAACATAACCTCAAATAATTGTAGTTAGCGGATTTAGTTCGAGACCCCGATATTTTCACACTACAAGTAAACTGAGCGCTAGAGTTGACTACTATCAAGTACTTGGAGTGTCCAAAAATGCCTCAGCCAAAGACATAAAGAAAGCTTATTATCAATTAGCTAAGAAGTATCACCCAGATGCAAACAAATCTGATCCCGAGGCGCCGAAAAAGTTCCAGGAAGTCTCAGAAGCTTATGAAGTAAGATTACATTCTATAATTGAATTATTTAGTTTGATTTCTGATTCAAAATTATATAAGTCAAAAGTAAGATATTGATAATTCATACTTATACTGCACCACAACTGTAGATATAATATATATATATATATATATCAGTAATATATATATTCGCAAATAAAAAATGTTTAATATAATAAATATCAAAATAAATATCTATTACAGATCCTCTCCGATGAAAACAAACGCAAGCAATATGATACTTATGGTACAACATCTGAACAAATGGGCATGGGCAGTGCTCCTGGAGGCTCAGATGGGTTTTCCCACCAATGGCAGTATAAATCGACTATTGACCCTGAAGAACTTTTCCGTAAAATATTTGGTGACGCTGGTTTCAAAAGTGAGGCATTTAGTGACTTTGCTGAGAGTAAATTTGGTTTTGGTGCATCTCAAGAAGTAAGTCATTAAACTATTCTACCTATATTCTTAGTAATTAGATAAAATTGGTTGTATTTTAACATTTTAATTAATTATTTCATTTAGCTTCAGACTTTTTCTTGTCTATATCAGAGTTGATACACAGAACACATTATTTAGGATCTATTATGCCTGAATTGGCGAACTCAATGATGCTTTATATGCTAAAGTGGGACTAGTATCAAGAACCATTCCTGTTTACAGTCATACAATATATGTATTCAACTGCTATATTGTCCCATATTAAAATTATTATCATTTATTAAGCAAAATTTTAAATTGTAAGACTTAAATCAAATTATTATTTTATTAATTACTCATGGACCTTTTTTTTCAGTTCATAGTTAACTTAAGGTTTACTGAAGCAGCTCGTGGTGTCAACAAAGATATAAACATAAATGTGGTGGACACATGCCCTAAATGTTTGGGCTCCAGATGTGAACCGGGCACTAAGGCTATTAAATGTACTTATTGTAATGGGACCGGAATGGAAACATTTTCTAGAGGTGTGTTTTATTATACTAATATTTAACCATTAAAGAAATAGTGAAAATCTTGATATGTGAGATCTGTGAAACTATATAAAATGTATGTTTGTGCTTTTTATTCTTTATCCCACATAGAGCAGGCAGGGAGACCCTAGTGTTAGTACACTTTTATTTCCACTTTCCAGTTAAATTTAAAACATAATATACCGAGTTTTGGAAGGCATATCGAATCTTGCCTTGCCATAAAAATGGAAATAATTTATTTTCTTCTGGGTGTGATTGAACCCACTAAGACAACAATTATTGTCAAATACATTTCTATTGTAACTTAATGGCAACAAAATAAATAATAGTTTAATAAAACTAAAAACTATGCGAGAATAGGTTCCCTCTGTTTACTCAGCTAAATGTGGGATACACTGTGCAGCTGAAAAAGACAAAACATATTATTTATATGTAAATGTAAACAAGATGATAGAGATGCTAGCAACAAATAACAAGTATACAACATATAACATTTTCGACGAAGTTTTATAAGAATATGGCTTAGAATCAGAGAGCTTGCTATTTGGATGGGTCGCTAAGAGCATGGGTTCAAATCCTGCTAAAATTTTTAGACTTTTTTGAAAAATAAATTACACAAATTGTATATTTTAGGACCGTTTGTAATGAGATCTACATGTCGACATTGTCATGGTACAAGAATGATGATAAAATTTCCATGTGGCGAATGCGAAGGGAAAGGTCAATCGGTAAGTAGTCATAATGTTTTACAATTCTACTAGTATTATATATACCTTTACTTCTGTACTTATATTATAAGGCTGATAAGTGTATTGGATTGAACAAGCTAATCACTACTTTACACCATTCAAATTGTAAAAATATTTTTGTGTTGACAGTCTATTATCAAGAAAAGCTATATAGCCTATATTATATCATGTTAATGCATTCAATAATTTAACCACTGTACATGTAGTCAGAGTTACTATCTGCATTTTTAAACTTTAAAACTATATTTCAGGTTCAAAGAAAAAAAGTGACAGTGCCGGTACCAGCAGGCGTAGAGGATGGACAGACAGTTCGTATGGCGGTGGGAAATAATGAAATTTTCATTACATTCAAAGTTGAAAGCTCGGATTACTTTAAACGGGATGGTCCTGATGTACACACCGATTGTACTGTAAGCACTAATAAATTTAAACTAATTGGTACTAACTTTCAAATTATTTTGTAGTAACATTAAATTACTTAGTAGTAATTTTAAATTATTTCGATTAAATATTTATTTAAATTTATATTGTCATTTCTTTTGCTCTGGCTAAACGCGTCGTTGAGGCCTCGCAATGCTTCCAGAATTCGGTGGAAATTGAGGAACATAGTGTCTTAACACTAAGTTCCCTCTGCCTACTCTGCTGTGTGCGAGATACAGCGTGAGGCTAATATAATTGTTTATTTATAATTATATGTTAATTTTGGAAGATTCTATTTATATGTCTTTTCTTTGTTAATTAGTCATTATGTATATGCCACTAAATATTTTACATAGCTAGTGAATACCTTATTCTATTTTTAGATTTCTGTGTCGCAAGCACTGTTGGGAGGTACAGTAAGGGTACAGGGCATCTACGAAGATCATACAATACAGGTATTATGAATTATAATTATTTTTTTCTTTAACTTATATTTAAATGAATATAAGAAAAAATATTTTGCAATACTATTTTGACTGGCCTTGCCGTCGGATTTGCTTAAAAATTAACATTAACAGGAAATTTGGTTAAACTTTTTTAGAAGAACCTTGTTAAGCCACTCCTAATTTTTTAAATGTGAACTGCACCCACAATCTTTCATCCAACCAACTCCAACCAACTTTCCTTCTATATCAAAATTAGCAAAAAGTTACTATGATTTTATGGTTTTATCTCTATATATTTATTTTATACAGATAATGCCAGGCACTTCCTCTCACGCCACAATCCGTCTGTCGAGAAAAGGAATGAAACGTGTCAGCCAACATGGTTACGGAGATCACTATGTGCATATTAAAATACAGGTCAATTATACTTTTTTTATCAAACATAATAGTAATTTTGATTGAATTATTTTAAGTTGTGGTAAACAATAAAAATAATTTTCTGCTTCTATTATCTCCAAATGTACTTGAAATGCATATTTTGATTGATGACGATGATTGATTTATAATGATTATAATGATTTATAATCTTGAAGTGCATATTTTAAACAATAATAAAATTTTTAATAGCATTTTAACTTATCCAATATTCTTAATTTTATAACGGCATTATGTTTTTAAATATTATTTTTGTAATAAATATTAAACTCGTATAAATATTATATGAAATGAGATGTTGAATATTAACAAAAATATATTTTACTAGGTACCAAAATCACTGAGTGACAAACAAAAAGCTCTAATATATGCATACGCGGAAATGGAGGAAGACACCCCTGGACAAATACATGGAGTGTCATACGACAGAGATGGTAAGAAAACTTAGCTTATATATATATATATATTATAGTATTTGATAGTAGTAACACGTTCACAGCGGCCCCGAAATCTACTATTTTAAGCTAGTGCTGTTTGAGGTCGAATTGATCCCAAATCTTTTGGCCTTTAATATTTGTATATAGTAAATATCTATATACGCACGACCACAGCACTGGGTTAATTGTCTACATGTTACCGTGAAATGGATTCGACATAACAATATATTTTTTTCATTAAACATATTTACAGCAAATTTTATTCAGATTAAGTTTGTATTAAACCATAANAATATTTTATATATATATATATATATATATAGTATAGTATAGTATTTGGTTGTAGTAACACGTTCACAGCGGCCCCGAAATCGGAGAATTTTAAGCTAGTGCTGTTTGAGGTCGAATCGATCCCAAATCTTTTGGCCTTTAATATATGTATATAGTAAATATCTATATACGCACGACCACAGCACTGGGTTAATTGTCTACATGTTACCGTGAGATGGATTCGACATAACAATATATTTTTTTCATTAAACATATTTACAGCAAATTTTATTCAGATTAAGTTTGTATTAAACCATAATCTAGTTATTTTTAGACGTATACTGGAATTTACCAGTTTTAACTATATAAATTTGGATAACCTACGTTGAGCTAACAAATTGAAGAGTAAATATTTTCATTTAATTTATGTATATTTTTAAAAAAAAAAATTATATGTGTCTATTGAGCTAAACTGACTTTTATAATCAATTAGTATTTAAGAAAAATATTTAACTTCCAACGTATTATTATAAAAATGAATTCATTTAATTATACAAAAAATAATTAATATTAATATTTTATATTGGCTTATAAGTATTATACAATAAATAAAATGTATTTTTATTTTATAATGTAAAGAGAATAGAGTGCTGTGTAATAATTTTGTTGAAATATTTATATTGGGCGTAATGAAATTAATATAATTTTATAGAAAAGAAATTACTCCACTTTATTCGTTATTATTGAAAATTAATAGCAATAAAAGTTCACAAGTTAGACGAAAACATTTGCTTTCTTTTACAAAATTTTTATTTTTCATAAATATCAATATTTCATTTTTCAAAAATCATTATTTTACAGAGAAAAATACTAAAGAATCTAGTGACCAAAAAATTCACGAAGCTAACCGCGAACAGTTTAGCGGTGACCAGCAATGGACCTTCCTAGACAGCTTAATCGATAGTTTCAATAAAAACAAACTTAATTTTGTAATCGGTTTTACAATGACTACATTGTTTTGTTTCTTCTACATATTAAGTGATCCGCACAGTAAAATCGATGTTAATAGATTTTTTGATAAATATGAGAAGCCAGATGATGAATTACTAAAGTCAGATTTGCCGTTAGGCTATTCTAATGCTATGCGTAAAAGAAGGGAGGAGAATCCTGAATTGTATGAAGCGTGATTTTTTTGTTAGTGTACCTATATGATGGTACGTAGATTCGATTTGTTTTGTTCAAATAATATTTATGGTGGAAAGTGGTATATGGCCACGGGGTTGTTTGTTTCGTTTAGTGCTGTAGTATAAAATAATGTTTTCTTTGTTGTGTGACATTTTGTTGTCGCGTGGGATTCGAACTGATGACTGTTGTGATCAAAAACATTCTAGATTTTCTATATAAGAAAAATCTTTATTCTTTGCTAATTATATTTATCAAAGATTTAGAATACATTTTATTCAAATAGAATAGCTTTATTTAAAGCTGGAGATTTATCATAACATAGTTATCTACTTACATTCTTGTATAAAAAATACGACTACGTATTAATTTATACATTTATTTATGCTATAATTTGGAGATCAAATATCAGTACTTTTTGAGTTCAGATATGAAAATAGTACAGATACTTTATTCTCTTCTTTTCACTTATTTAGCGTTATTGCTTATTTCGAATTTTATCTTCACAGACAAAAATATTTATCTGTACTAAAATTATCAATATTTCCAATTTTCATCTATAAAATCACGACATTATTATACAAATTCTATGCATTCAGATTTTTCAATTAACGTTAGCAATGAAAGCGTAAAATCACATTGCTAAAGAATCAATTGCTGCCTTGCTTTGCCTCAATCGTAGCACAAAATTAGATCTCACAATTTATATGTGTACGAGTTAAAGCATATTTCATATGCAGGATATTGCGATTTTCAGGGTTTCGTACCTCAAAAGGTAAAAACGGAACCTTTATATCATTTTTTTCGTCCTAAATAAGATTTACATTTGACGTTTAAAGAAAAAACTTTACCTAGTAATATTTAATTTTGCAAGTCCAAAAAGATTATTTAAATTATTATTTTATATATATTTATTTAATGAATTATATTTTGATTTAGATCAAATACAAGGTACATGTGTTAAATTAAATATTACTTGTATATTTGGGTAAATTAATATATTCATTAAAAAAAATAAGTAGCCTCACGCTTACTACTTAATGTTAACAAGCTTTTTTTTGTAAAACAAATGTATTTCAATATCAAAACTTAAATATAGTAAACTTTAATCTATACTAATATAATAAAGCGGAAGAGTTTGTTTGTTTGTTTGTTTGTTTGTTTGTTTGTTTGTTTGAACGCTAAGATCTCTGGATCTACTGGATCGATTTACTTTGTTTTTGTTTTGTATGAAAGCTGCATTCTTCAGAAGTGCTATAGGCTATATAACATAACATAGCACATCTATACTAATAAATTAAAATACTTTCTAATTTGACATGCAATTTATTCTGCCATGTTAATAACAACCGTCGTCGCTACGCGACCGCGTTCGTTACCGCGTCATTTTGATATTCATCCTTATGAAAATAAATATAATAGTCATTTTTAGCATTTCATCTAGATTGAAATTATATTTCTATAGAAATTATATTCTTATATTTCAAGCAGGCGTAGCCGCGTCCGGGTCCGCTAGTATAGTATAAACGTCAAACGTAAATCCCCATAATGTCAATATTTCTAAATATTTTAAGCATTTAATGCATTGTTTTAGTGATTGTAGTATGATGGTTGTGTATATAATGTGAATGTTAAATTTGGATAATATACGAATAGTACAAATGTTTGTTGTTTTATTTGTTATCCTGCTGCCCTTATACCATCATGCTATAATCCTTAATAGTTCGATATTAGATAGCAACCTAAAAATTGGTAAAAAAGGTCCTGAAAATTTTACATTGTCTAATAGTATAGTAGTACTAGAACTAGAAGTACATTTTAATATTATATGAATATTAACACAAAAAACACGAAAGGTGAATAATAACTGTCAAAAAAGACCTCATAAGACCATACTAAAGACGTTATAAAAAAGTACTTTTATACGAAAAATATTACAGTATACTTAGTTTACTTTTTTGCATATTTGAGTATAATCTAATTCTTAATTTTGCTCTATAGGTGAGAAAATTTAAATCGAAACTTCAGCTTTTCTGTAAGTTTTTATTTCTTACTTTAGTTAATCATCCCTTTTATATGTACATAAATTGTAATAACAATCATATCATTTTTGATATATAAATTATGTAAGTAATGTACACTCACTCAATAGGTCCTAAATTATTACTCAAAGTGACCAATATTTAATATATTTTTTGTATGAAAATATTACTATACAACATTAAAAAAATAACAACATTTAAATAACGTCACATAGGTTACTTTTAACTGTCGCTCAAACTGAACGTATGTGCCAACATGAATTTCAGATCAATCCGTTAGGTTATAATCGGTTTATAATTTAGTTGCATATTTTATATGTAATCGAGTTAGTAACTAACACTAATGAAATCAATAAAACAACCTTTTTTCTAAATCTTTAATATTAAAACAATATATTTTATCAATAACTACTTGTTAGTATTATTATTTTGTATTTGTTTGTTGTTTTTTAAATGTTAAAATAATAATCATATTATTTTGGGATTGTTCGTTTGTCTAAAAAGAAAATCCTAGTTGAGGCCGGGGGCGTAGAGGCACAAGTGTGTATGATTGTAAACGCGGTTGTGGGTTTGGTTACCACTTGGAAATTATCTAATATTTTCATTTCCTCTCTGTTAACAAGATGAAGCGCGGCGCTGAGTTCCGCCACTCGACGTACAATGTCTTGATTTTTTTTCGGAAAACCCTTCCTTCTGTCTACCTTGCCATAGTATGTTACATGTTTCAATCATTAGTACGTAATATAGCATAATTAAAAATAGTCACTCATCAAACATACCAATCCATTTTCCATCCACACTACTTACTTATAATGATAGTATTCTGTTATTTATCTAATTAACGGATGTTGAATTTCATACGATCATTTTCTCTTCTTTCCGTATCTCTAGGATACGGTGGGTGGTGAAATACATTTTGTCTTACATGTTAATATTTTCAATGAATAGTTTGTTTTTCTTTTTTGCGATAGTCTCTCTTTGAACATTATCAATTTTTTTAAATGACCTCAAAATTGATACAGACGTTGGTCACCAAATGCCAGTACTATGGTAATTTACAGTCAGAATTTTTTAAAAAAACTTTGACATTAAAAATATTTCTGGTGAATTTAAAGCCAAACTTCTACTACAGGGATTCTGGCACGAAACACAAATAGCCCAAAAGTTAATTAATGCGTGAACACGCACTCCATAAATTCCACAATCACAAACTTTCATCGTTTGCCAGGTTCATGTTATTGACAGTGACATATTATTAGTTTAAATTATAACATTAATTACAAACTGTACCTTTTAGTTAATTACTAGGGATGTTTGTAGTTAATTTGATATTTGAGATTTATTAGTTCATATATTACAATAGAATAATTCACAAGATGATAATGATGCCAGTATTTCGTAATTTAATTGTAATAACAATACTAAAATATTAAAATGTCTTGAATGTAAACGTTTTGATATATTATGTAATAAAATAAAGTATATAGGTCCTGATAGCCGTTATTGGTAATTGTACCTAATGTGAAACTAAACACGGCGATAGCGAGTTAATTAAGCTCGTGGGTATATACGAGTATGTATTTATAATTTAATGTTGTCTTTGGTTTATATAGACTCAGCCTAGCATTGTATTGATTGTACTGTTTAATAGCCAAATTCGCTTCATTTTCGGTTTCGGTAAGTTTCGAACAGATATGTTTGTGTAAACGTTGGTTTTTCAATTTTCTGGGGCAAATTTATTGTTAGTAAATATTTCTGGGATGGGTCCATTCCTACGCCCATGAATGTGTGTATAACAAATAATATATATATATATAATAATTATTTTAATATTCATCAAATAATCCTATTTCTTTTATACATTTATTTTTATATTTTTTTACACAGGTAATAAAGTTTCAATATCGGATCCGCAAAACTTGGTCGACGCTGTAAAAGAAGCACTTAAAGATAAGAAAAACATACCGAGCGGTGTCCCCGAGAGCGAAGACGACGTGAAGGAATCTAAACGCAGCAAGGGATAGATTTTATGTTGTATGTTAGTAAATGAGCTCTAACAATTGTATGGAAAAGTAAGAAATTGGAAATTGTTTTTTTTCTTTTGAAAATGAGAATTATTCTTGTAAAATTAATGCATTGTGTGATTGGTGTTGCCATATTCGCTTCATTATAATCGCTACAGTAACTGAATTATAGAACAACACTATATTTTAGAATCTGTTAGAGCTCCATATTTAATAAAGGGAACTGGACTAAACCATTTATGGCGGCTTTGCGATAACGTTCGGTTTTACATAGCACATGTAGTTAAAATATTCCAATTTTAGGTTAATTTCTTCATAATGAAAGGGAAATCGAATATGTATGGGATACGCATAAAATATTATATTTTATATACAATACTGTGATATGATTTCAAATAATTTTCGCACATTCATTTGTTTTACGTCAATCGATAAGAATCGATTTTTAAATAAAGCCTACAAAAATCGATTGTATTGTGTGATCTTAGAATGTGCTCAAACCATATTGAAATAAAACATTACACTGTTACGTTATTTTTTTGTTAAATGATGTTACTTTAGTAAAAATATCTTTTTCCCAATGCATTAACCTAGCTGTATATAGCCGTTGACTAGTTTGTAGAATGGTAATAAAAAATAACTTAAAATAGCTGTTTCATTTTATACTATCATATTTGAGTTTAGAGATAGTAATTACACACACATACAATTAGTTCTTACATCAAAGTGAGTTGAAAGAGACCATTTTTAATTTTTTTTAAGCACGATTGGTAGACACTGAGAACCTGGAAACTTAATAATAGACACTAGTTTCGTTCCCCACTTTCCACTGAATTCTAGAGGCACTGTGTATTGAGTGGCGGAACTGAACTCTGCGCTTTGCGTTACCAGAGCGAGAAAAAAAAATGGGAGTAATACGTTTAGTACCTATAGTTTTTTTCTTAAATATGTAGAAGCCAAAATTGCCAAAGATCTTATTACGAAAAATATATCAGCTATACTAATGAATAGAAATGTACAACAAATAATGTGAGGAAACAACCATTTCTATGCTAGGATGAGGAAGTTAATTAATTCGACGTACTACGTCATCATCAATCAAAATGTTTTGGACTTAATAATTGGCTTACCCTATATTCATTAAATAGATTGATCAATCTTGTATTCAAATATTACTATAGTTTATACATTTTAGTGAAATAGTTTATCCATTTACACTAATGAAGATTATATTAATAATCGATGAAGAAACAGGCCTTCGTTTGACTGTACCTGTACGCGACGGTTGTAGGTTCGATTCCCACTTCGGAAGAATATATTATTTTCTTTGTCTCGCTCTAAGACTAGACACAGTGTAACGTTCAGCCACAACCTGTAGTGTCTCGAAGATTTAGTGGAAAGAGGAAAACGGAGTGTTTTAACACTAAGTTCGTTATCTTTTATTGACTCTAAAAGTAGGCAAAAGGCAAGAGTTGTGTAAAATCAGCTTTCATGTCGACCATTAAGAATGCAATGTCTCTATTCGGAGCGGAAATTGAAGGAAATTGAATAGGTTGAATCACAAGTAGTTAAGTTGAAATTATTTTTCAGTGTTTTAGCAACCAAACTAAACTCCAGTTTCAAGGTAAATTATTATTATTTTTTCAGCTTCACACTGTATCCCGTATACAGCAGGGTAGGCAGAGGGAACCTAGTGTTAAGACACTCCGTTCCTCACTTTCTGCCGAATTCTGGAGGTATTGCGTGTTAAGTGGCAGAACTCAATGCCGCGCTTTACCTCGACACTAGAGCGAAGAAATGGAAATATAAACGTAAATAAATATTTCACTTCCTCGAGTGGGGATCGAACCCACAACTGTCGCGTTNTGGTAGACACTGAGAACCTGGAAACTTAATAATAGACACTAGTTTCGTTCCCCACTTTCCACTGAATTCTAGAGGCACTGTGTATTGAGTGGCGGAACTGAACTCTGCGCTTTGCGTTACCAGAGCGAGAAAAAAAAATGGGAGTAATACGTTTAGTACCTATAGTTTTTTTCTTAAATATGTAGAAGCCAAAATTGCCAAAGATCTTATTACGAAAAATATATCAGCTATACTAATGAATAGAAATGTACAACAAATAATGTGAGGAAACAACCATTTCTATGCTAGGATGAGGAAGTTAATTAATTCGACGTACTACATCATCATCAATCAAAATGTTTTGGACTTAATAATTGGCTTACCCTATATTCATTAAATAGATTGATCAATCTTGTATTCAAATATTACTATAGTTTATACATTTCAGTGAAATAGTTTATCCATTTACACTAATGAAGATTATACCAAAGATTGATGGAAAAGCAGGCCTTCGTGGTGCAGCACGACATCGTTTGACTGTACTTATACGCGTCGGTTGTCGGTTCGATTCCCACTTCGGAAGAATATATTATTTTCTTTGTCCCGCTCTAAGACAAGACACAGCGTAACGTTCCGCCACAACCTGTAGTGTCTCGAAGATTTAGTGGAAAGAGGAAAACGGAGTGTTTTAACACTAAGTTTTTATTTTTTATTGACTCTAAAAGTAGGCAAAAGGCAAGAGTTGTGTAAAATCAGCTTTCATGTCGACCATTCAGAATGCAATGTCTCTATTCAGAGCGGTAATTGAAGGAAATTGAATAGGTTGAATCACAAGTAGTTAAGTTGAAATTATTTTTCAGTGTTTTAGCTACCAAACTAAACTCCAGTTTCAAGGTAAATTATTATTATTTTTTCAGCTTCACACTGTATCCCGTATACAGCAGGATAGGCACAGGGAACCTAGTGTTAAGACACTCTGTTAGCTGCATTTTGTTAAGAAAAGAGAAAAGTGCCCCATGTTTTATAACGAAATTCAGTCGAGTGAAATTTTAGTTCACAACTACAAGCAGTCAAGTGTTAAACAAATAAAAGTAAAATATAAAGTGCATTGATAAAATATTTTGTTAAGTAACAAATCTTTCCATTCCTTGTTGATTTTTATTTTATTTTTTTTATTAAATCTTCTGTATTTTTGGGAATAAGTGGGCTATAACTCAGTTCGTTACCTTTCGCTCAAGTCGAAATATGTATAAGATTCTGAATTAAAATTCAAAAATTTTATTTTTAGCTTGATTGCATCTACTACTTTATTGCATCTACAGCAGGGTAGAGAGGGAATCGAGTGTTAAGACAATTCCCTCCCTTTCGCCGCACTTTCTAGATATTTCGTGTGACTGAATTCATCGACGCGCATTGTCTTGTTGCCAGAGCGAAGAAATGAAAATAATAATTCAATCCCCCGAATGGGTATTGAATCAACAACCGTCGCGTATACAGACGTTATGCCACTGTAACACAACGCCCACAAACATACAAGAACCTACAACCAACTCTCACAATTACCATACAAAACGACGACGACTAAAATAAAGCACAGCTTATTTTCCATACTGTTCGCAATACTAACCACAATCGTTAAGAGACTATCACCACTCTGCGCTAATTAAAACTGTTAATTAGTCATCTTGTTTATTCAACCAAGATTGCAAGCTGTTCCTATTAAGGTTATGCTGGTTTTCATTCACTTTAATGAAATTGAAAGGTTTTCCTTTAGTCGTTATAATTAAATAGACCTGTGAAGAGGAAACGAACACCGATAAAAGACCTGCTTTGTAAAAGTGTAGGTAGTAAGTGTTTTCAGTCTTCACTTTCTTTTATATGGGTGCATATTATATCTATTTCTCAGTGGATTATTTATATTTATGAAATATTATTGTTATAGTTTTTAATTTTTGTTTGTTATAGTTTTAATTTTTTTTTATATTTCCGAACCTAAAGGTTTAAACCTGATACAGCAGTCAATATACCAAAAGAGTTCGTATTTTTTGATAGCAAAAAAATCCATTACTGAAATACGTACGGCAGTTAACGAATAAAAGTATCGACAGGTGTGGAAAGCGTCGTTCCAAACGAATGTAAAGCATTATAGCTAAAACACAATTTGCGTCCTCGTGGCGATGTTTGAGAATGGATGTATAACGTGATGATTGTAGATTCAAATTTTACAAAATTATTTCTATTTAGTTAGGCCACACGAGAATAATTATTCGATGAGAAATTACATCTATCATTTACGTTTTAATTAGAGTATATTTATACAAATTTTATTTATGAATTGATAACAGAAACGGCTCTATAAAGCTCTAATAACACATTTTCGTCAACATAATTATATATTTTATGAAACCCTAACACTTAATTTTTAGTTAATATTAAAGTTCTTAGAGGCCGCCCTGGTACAATGACGTCTGACAGTAAACGACGATAGTGTGTTCTATTCTCAGTCTGGGGACTAAGTTATTTAAATTTTTCCGCTCTGTTAACAAGACAAAATCGTTGTTGAATATCTCGAAAATAAATTGAGCAGAAAGTGGAATAAAGAACATTAGTTTTCCTCTGCCTACCCTGCTGTATGAGTGATAAAGCGTGCATCTAGAAAAATAATAAAAATATTACTTTCGATAGGGCCAAATTCAAATTTGATTTCCTTCAATAAAGGTATTCATCCTACCTACCTACAGGATGGTGTGGCTTGAAGCAACGTGTAATGAAGTCAGCTTAAAAGTTTTAAAACCAATATCCATTGCAACTGTACGAGCTCTGTATTTGAAAAGCTTTTAGTTGGAAATATGTAGGTACTGCTATAGTTACTAGTTTGTTTGATGAAATTTTTGTTTGTATAGGGTGAAAATTTTGTTTTATTTCATTTACACCTTAATACTAATATATTCCTGACTTCTAAAATTGAACTATTATTTGGACTTTAATAATAAAATTACAACAAGTATTTTAGTTTAATATTAATTTCTTGGTTACAGTGCTGTAAGATAAAAAAAAAATACGGTACATTTTTTTATTATATTGATGATTTAATTGTGAGTTGGTTAAGATCAGTTTTACGCTGTGTCCCGTACACAGCAGTATAGGCAGTGGGAACCTAGTGTTAAAACACTCCATTCCTCACTTTCTGCCGAATTTTGGAGGGGTCGCGTGTGGCAGAACTGAACACCAGAGCGAAGAAATGGAAATTTAAACGTAAATAAATATTTCACTTCCTCGAGTGGGGATCGAACCCACAACCGTTTTATACAATTATTTTCTTTGAAGTTAAATAGTAGAACTTTATAAAAGGATGTAGAGTTTCGTTATCTAACTTTAGTGTATGAGATGAGCGTAAAATGCAATTGAGAGGTGTTATCTAAGTTCTTCTCAGTTTCTAATTTAGATTTTAACTCTAATTTATATTTTATTACTTCAATAGTTTAATTAGTTTTCTAACAGAACTCATTATGACTATATGTAAAATTTTAAAAAATAAACATTTTTTAGAAATATTAAATAATTTATTGCCTCTACTGGAGATCGAACTCACAACTATCCGGCCTACAGTTCGAGGAAAGTCTCTTCCACTGCGCCATGATGGCCTCTATGAATATCAATAAGTAAGTAAGAACCTTTCGTCCCTCACCTCAGATTGCGTGGGTTCACAGAAAATAAGGAAAATTGGTTCGAAGTACCCCTAGGTATGAATAGTGAATTTGAAAATTACACTTTTTATTGGATGTTGACCTTTTGTGNTTTTAGTTAATATTAAAGTTCTTAGAGGCCGCCCTGGTACAATGACGTCTGACAGTAAACGACGATAGTGTGTTCTATTCTCAGTCTGGGGACTAAGTTATTTAAATTTTTCCGCTCTGTTAACAAGACAAAATCGTTGTTGAATATCTCGAAAATAAATTGAGCAGAAAGTGGAATAAAGAACATTAGTTTTCCTCTGCCTACCCTGCTGTATGAGTGATAAAGCGTGCATCTAGAAAAATAATAAAAATATTACTTTCGATAGGGCCAAATTCAAATTTGATTTCCTTCAATAAAGGTTTTCATCCTACCGCTACCTACAGGGTGGTGTGTCTTGAAGCAACGTGTAATGAAGTCAGCTTAAAAGTTTTAAAACCAATATCCATTGCAACTGTACGAGCTCTGTATTTGAAAAGCTTTTAGTTGGTAATATGTAGGTACTGCTATAGTTACTAGTTTGTCTGATGAAATTTTTGTTTGTATGGAGTGAAAATTTTGTTTTATTTCATTTACACCTTAATATTTTACATATTCTTGACTTCTTAAATTGAACTAATATTTTGATTTTAATATAAAATTATAACAAGTACTTTAGTTTAATATTGATTTCTTGGTTACAGTGCTGTAAGAAACAAATATTCGTTACATTTTTTTATTACATTGATGATATAAGCGTGAGTTGGTTAAGATCAGCTTCACGCTTTATCCCGCACACAGCAGGGTAGGCAGAGGGAACCTAGTGTTAAGTCACTCCGTTTCTGACTTTCTGCCAAATTCTGGAGACATCGCGTGTGGCAGAACTGAACACCAGAGCGAAGAAATGGAAATTTAAACGTACATAAATATTTCACTTCCTCGAGTGGGGATCGAACCCACAACCGTTTTATACAATTATTTTCTTTGAAGTTAAACAGTAGAGCTTTATAAAAGGATGGAGAGTTTCGTTATCTAACTTTAGTATGAGATGAGCGTAAAATGCAATTGAGACGTGTTATCTAAGTTCTTCTCAGTTTCTAATTTAGATTTTAAATCTTATTTATATTTTATTACTTCAATAGTTTAATCAGTTTTCTAACAAAACTTATTATGGCTGTATGTAAGATTTTAAAAAATAAACATTTTTTAGAAATATAAAATAATTTATTGCCTCTACTGGAGATCGATCACAACTATCCGGCCTACAGTTCGAGGAAAGTCTCTTCCACTGCGTCATGATGGCCTCTATGAATATCAATAAGTAAGTAAGAACCTTTCGTCCGTCACCTCAGATTGCGTGGGTTCACAGAAAATAAGGAAAATTGGTTCGAAGTACCCCTAGGTATGAATAGTAAATTTGAAAATTACACTTTTTATTGGATGTTGACCTTTTGTGAACCTTCGGTGTAATATCGTTTCATATTCTTCATGAAATATATTGTTCAAGTTAAATAACAGAGAAATATTTGTTATTAAGGTTAGGTGGTACAGTGGGACAGTGTCTGGTTTAAAAATATGATTGTTATGGGTTCGATTCCCATTTGGGAATTATAATTATTTTTTTTACTTTCATTTCCTTGCTCTGGTAAGACTGAACGTGACATTGAGTTTCAATTTACAATTTCTTAAATTCAGGAGGAACGAGATAAGTTTACTAAGTTGTCTCTGGCATAGGTCTTTTATTTAGAAAAAAAAATGTTAGAAACATTTTTAGTATAGTTGTTATTTTTAATTTACAGTAAATATATTAATTTTAAATGGAATTTTTAATTTTTGTAACAAGGATGAATTTTAAATGTTAAAATACGAATTTGAAGTAAAATAATACGAATATCTGAAGTTTGAAAAAAGTTGAGGTTTCAAACAACGAATTGAACGAAAATGATGAATTTACAATAAAAAAATGTAAGTAGATGTGAAAAAAGATTGCGTGAAAGATTTAAAGTGTAAGATTGATACGTAAAATACGGATGTTCTTTTGGCGACAAACCCGTAGATATAAAAACTAAAATATTACTCATGGTAAATGTTTTAGTTTTATTTAAGTTATATGATGAAGTTGTTTCTAAAGAGTAACAAATGTGCAACAATTTTATATTCTAAAGTACTGTACTTTGTCTAGGACTTAGACTCCATCAAGTGAGGAAATTTTTACTACTATTCATTTATAGCTTAGAAAAATTTTTGGTAAAGTGGTGGTTGGTTCAAATACCAGTGGAGGGAAAAAATATATTTCGCCATCGCTCACTTCTTTTATAATTCTATTATATAACACAAAAACTAAGGAGGAGGAAAAGATAGTAGGTATTGTTAGAAGCGAATTTTGTATAAAAACATGTGAAATCCAGTTGATCGTGATAGTTGGTCGTTTATCTTCATTTACTTCAAGTAAAAGATAGAAAGAAAGGACGGCTAGTTGTAGTAAAAATTAATTAAAAGTTTGAACATAAATCCTTCGTTACAAAATATCTATTGTAAATAACTATTTAGGTCGTCATGGTAAATGTGACGATTGTATGTTCAATTCCCACGCGGGGGTATAAACTGTATTAATTTCCTGGATAATGCAGCATCTAACTTCCTGAAATCTTAATCTCCTATTTTTTTCTAATATTAGTATAGATATGTATATTGCATTTATAAAGTGAGGAACGGAGTGTTCACACTAGGTTCCCTCTGTCTACGCTGCTGTGTGCGGGATACAGCGTGAAGCTAATGTGTATTACAATGATTTGTACTTGAATATTAAACCATTGCCTGCGTCGAAATCATCTGCACCTCGATTATGGCGTTATGTTACTTATTTATTAAAATATTTTTTTCGCAACTACAAATTGAAAACAATAATAAATATTAAATCAATAGAAATAATAGTAAATTCAAATACTTTCCATAAATTTATATACTTGTCACTAATATACGAAAGATAGAGGAGGATAATCATAAGTGATATTTGAATCGATGTGAAATCGGCTTACGACCTCGAGGTATCACCATATCACCCAAGTTAAGCCAATCTGCTGTCGATGGTTGTACGCGGAGCTTTTGGGTTTGGCTGTTGCGATATTTTATACAGAATTTGGTGACATATAAATGTTTTCATGTATTTTTTTTTAAACTACTTTATCTATTTCAAATCTAAATGCTAGATGGTAAATCTTAAACTCTTATTTGGTCTACCAAGACTAAAAGACAGAAGAATATTTTAAATAAAAGCATTTCCTTGATCAGGAATCAAATTATAACCATCGATTATACAATTATTATGATAGCATAGAAGATAATTTTAAGCTGCGCAATGAATAAGTCATTGCGTTAACCTACCTTCTTTATTAATTATTAATAAGTAAAGCTAACATTTTCGTATAATTCATTATTAATTTGAATATAATTTTAAAACAAACGAGTCCATAGTTATTGTATAAAATTATTAATATTTATAATTTATATGAAAATTTTAATGTTATGTTTTGCAAGCAGTTTTAATTAAATAGGTGTCACAACATATAACTATGAACTATGAAATCTATCTTTAATTACCTAACCTGAATTAACTAACTTTAATAAACCGACCCCAACAAAAGTTCACAGCTCTCCTGAATCCTAAATTTATTTTCCCTTCGAATTCAAAATTGCGAACAAATTATACGTTATCAACTTTGTTTTATTATCCCAGATACTTTGTATTTAAAATATTCTGTGAAAAGGATCGCTGTGAAGGGTTACTGTTCAATTTTGTTTGTAGAATATTTTAAATAGAAACTAAAATTTGATTTCATTTATTTTTACCCTCACATATATCTTATTTTTCGGGGCTACTAGAGAGAAAGAAAGCCTAGAATTGGGCAATCTTCAAGATATTGTACAGAATTCAACTATTTTATTTATTCTAATGAAAAAAAATAATTATACTTTATTACGCGAGAAAACAGTTTGTTTTTAATAAAATGACAAGTCTACAATAAAACTTTTGTATAGTTTTTATTTGCTAAAACATTATTACCTGTAAATTGTAATGTATGTAAATTAAATTCACATATAAAATTAGCAATCCACGTGGTATCAAAAGGCTGAAATTGATTCAGCGGAAAACAAGTGTTGCGTAAAATTAGAAAATTACACGTCCCTACCAGAATAATTATCACCCAAAAATTATAATTTAATACCCAAATTGAGATTTTATATGAAATATATTACCTATTATTTTATGTAAAAGGTATTATAATGAGTTTGTTTGGAATATTTTCCTTGTATTAATTTAGAATTGAATTAGTACGTTGGTTTTTGTTACTGATACGTATTTATTATGCGACGTAATTTCACAGCTGAAGCTTTTTTTCAGTAGAAAATAATATATTTAAAAGGAAAATAGTAAATGTTTCATTCCTCCGAGTGGGAATCAAACCTGAGGGTTCGGGTGCGTTTACAGTCACCCCTTTGTGCCACCGGGCCACGGCGACCACATAATAATAATTTTCACAACAAATTGAATTTCAAGTCTTGAAATTGACGTTCTCGTGGACCAGTGTCAACTACGGTGATACTGTCTGGCTAAAGTTACCTACGAGTGGCGAGGGAATATTTACATATAAATATTCGAAGACTAGTAGTAATATTGGTTTCTGTACCTCATCTTTATAGGACCACATTGTTGTCTGTCTTTATCAAGCTAAAATTAATATGGCACACAAAAATCAGGCTCCTAAGCCAGAATTAAAAGGTACGAGCATTTCTCGCATCGTTTTTGCTGCATTTTGAATAAAACTCGCCAATCCATAGGATATTTAACATGGACCTTCCAAATACTGAAAATTGGTAGGTATTTTGTGGAAAAAAATAATATTAAACTGATATTTGTAGTTAATTTCATATTAAATGACTGCACAAGCCCACAAACTTAAGTTTGTCTACTTTTATAAGTTTTCTCAATTCTGAAATTGGTACGGAACCCTCGGTGGCCAAGTCCGACTCTCACGTGACCAGCTACTTTATCTATTTTAAGCATATTAATATATTTTTTTAGAAACTTCATTTAGAACAGAATTTAGCTTAAAAAATTTACATACCTTTGTTCTATTGTTGTGTTAAGCTTTAAATTTAAAGTAAAATATATATATATATGTACGTTAGTTTTTCACAGGAAAATTTGAATTTTGTTCAAAAAATTTAAATTTAAATTGCCTGTGAAAGGCGAAAGCCAATACGCTTTGACTTCGCTCACACAGAGGCGATACACAATGAATAAGCTTGCAAAGTATTGTTACGAGTTTCTTTTGCCTTTTTGTTAGCTTTTAACCCGACGGCTATCCGGCTAACAGATGGTTGCATTTTAAAGAATTATTTTCGTAGTAATATATACTGTTTGAAGTGAAGTGTATTACTAAACAAAATAAAAAGAAAATTCTCATAGCAGAATTAATTGTGTTTGTTGTTAATTGCACACAAGCGTGCGACGATTGTAGGTTCGATTTCCACTCGGGGGAATAATATATTAAATATTTTAATATCCTCGCTCTGGTAACGAAGGACAGCGCGGCATTGAATTCCGCCACTTAACATGCATTGCCTTGATGATTCAATTTCCGTTTATTATTGAGAGGGGAACGGAAATGGGATGTCCTATTTAGAAACGGGAATGGAGTGTCTTAACTCTAGGTTCCTTCTACACTACTATATGCGAAAAACATTATGTATTATGTATTAATATATTTTCTAATGAACTGTTTATCTATTTATGAGTTATTTGTAATATGGAATAATATAAATATATGTTTTAAATTTTTATATATAGGTATATGTAGAATAATTATNAAAAAAAAAAAAAAAAAAAAAATATATATATATATATATACTTTATTACGCGAGAAAACAGTTTGTTTTTAATAAAATGGCAAGTCTACAATAAAACTTTTGTATAGTTTTTATTTGCTAAAACATTATTTATTACCTGTAAATTGTAATGTATGTAAATTAAATTCACATATAAAATTAGCAATCCACGTGGTATCAAAAGGTTGAAATTGATTCAGCGGAAAACAAGTGTTGCGTAAAATTAGAAAATTACACGTCGCTACCAGAATAATTATCACCCAAAAATTATAATTTAATACCCAAATTGAGATTTTATATGAAATATATTAGCTATTATTTTATGTAAAAGGTATTATAATGAGCTTGTTTGGAATATTTTCTTTATATTAATTTAGGATTTAATTAGTAAGTTGGTTCTTGTTACTGATACGTATTTATTATGCGACGTAATTTCACAGCTGAAGCTTTTTTTTTAGTAGAAAATAATAAATATTTAACAGGAAAATATTTTTATTATATTTTTTATACAGTATTCCTCCGAGTGGGAATCGAACCTGAGGGTTCCGGTGCGTTTACAGTCACACCTTTGTGCCACAGGGTCACGACGACCACATAATAATAATTTTCACAGCAAATTGGATTTCAAGTCTTGAAATTGACGTTCTCGTGGACTAGTGTCAATTACGTTGATACTGTCTGGCTACGAAATACAAAACTAAAGTTAGCTACGAGTTGCTTAAGGAATATTTACATATAAATATTCGAAGACTAGTAGGTAGTAATATTGGTTTCCGTACCTCAAAAGTAAAACGGAACTGATATAGGACCTTATAGGACCACATTATTGTCTGTCGAGGTATCAAGGTGAGAAATTATTATGGCACACAAAAATCAAGCTTCTAAGCCATCAGAATCAAAAGATATTAGCATTTATGCATAGGATATTTAACATGGACCTACAGTTATGAAATTTTGTGACGAAATGAGAACTGATCTCTGAACTCCAAACACTGAAAATTGATAGGTATTTTGTGGAAAAAAATAATATTAAACTGATATTTGTAGTTCATTTCATATAAAATGACTGCACAAGCCCACAAACTTAAGTTTGTCTACTTTTATAAGTTTTCTCAATTTTGAAATTGGTACGGAACCCTCGGTGGCCAAGTCCGACTCTCACGTGACCAGCTGCTTTATCTATTTTGAGCAAATTAATATTTTTTTTGAGAAACTTCATTTAGAATAGAATTTATCTTAAAAAATTTACATACCTTTGTTCTATTGTTGTGTTAAGCTTTAAATTTAAAGTAAAATATATGTATGTACGTTAGTTTTTCACAGGAAAATTTGAATTTTGTTCAAAAAATTTAAATTTAAATTGCCTGTGAAAGGCGAAAGCCAATACGCTTTGACTTCGCTCACACAGAGGCGATACACAATGAATAAGCTTGCAAAGTATTGTTACGAGTTTCTTTTGCCTTTTTGTTAGCTTTTAACCCGACGGCTATCCGGCTAACAGATGGTTGCATTTTAAAGAATTATTTTCGTAGTAATATATACTGTTTGAAGTGAAGTGTATTACTAAACAAAATAAAAAGAAAATTCTCATAGCAGAATTAATTGTGTTTGTTGTTAATTGCACACAAGCGTGCGACGATTGTAGGTTCGATTTCCACTCGGGGGAATAATATATTAAATATTTTAATATCCTCGCTCTGGTAACGAAGGACAGCGCGGCATTGAATTCCGCCACTTAACATGCATTGCCTTGATGATTCAATTTCCGTTTATTATTGAGAGGGGAACGGAAATGGGATGTCCTATTTAGAAACGGGAATGGAGTGTCTTAACTCTAGGTTCCTTCTACACTACTATATGCGAAAAACATTATGTATTATGTATTAATATATTTTCTAATGAACTGTTTATCTATTTATGAGTTATTTGTAATATGGAATAATATAAATATATGTTTTAAATTTTTATATATAGGTATATGTAGAATAATTATCCAGGAAAAGCTGACGCGCGGTACCTATTAGGGACGATAGTAAAGACAGGATTTATATGATACGATAAGAAGGCTTATATGTAGTTTGTTTTACTTTTGCGACAAGCGTTTATGGGTGGTAGTGAGTTTTTGTTGTTAGGCTCCTTAGATAAAAGTTACGAATATAAGTATATATTTTTTATTTATTGATATATTATGTAGATACATCGTTCCTTACAGGTTTCGTTTCAATATAAGTGCCAATACCAAATATGTAAAACTAGAAGCAGAAAAACCTTTTAAATATAAAATTTTACAACTAAACTGTAATAAAAGTAAGTTCGTGAGTTACACGTGATAAAATCTCCACTAGATACTGTTCAAATTGCTCTGTCAACGCTATTAAATTGGTGAAGTTCGTGCTGCACTTCCTCGCCGAGCTTCGATTTAATCTACTATTTATTGATAAAGTTTTATTGTTACATTGTGACCGGATATGTGAATCCTCTATGAGAATTTGCTCTACTGAAATTAAATTACTTTAAGAACTTTTAACTATGGTGTTTGTATGGCGCAACACCGTAGCATGTGACTGTGGACGCGGCGGTGTAGGGCTCAACTCTCACTCAGGGTAACGAAGTATTTCTATTTCTTGGCTATAGCAACAAGACAAAGAACGGCGTTGAGTTCTACTAATCAACACGTAATGTCTTGAAAAAACAGGGGAAAATGGAGAACGTAGTAAAAAAAATTAGGTTTCCCCTGTCTACTTCGCTGTATGGTAGACACAATGAGAAGCTAAAAAACAAAAATTGTATAAAATTTATCCAATAACGTAAAACTTTTCAAATACTAATAATAAATTGTAATAATGGCAATGGGATCAAATTTCTAAAGCATAAAAATAATTATAAAGCATTAATCTAAATATGATTGTAATTTTAAAGCACGTCTTTCAAGTATTATGAATAAATATTGCCATTTACATTCTTATAAAAAAAAACTAAGCGATTAAAATTAATTTCTATAACCAATAGTCTTCAAAAGAAACAAATTTTGATTTAATCAAAATCGTTACAGCCATGTAACAGCCTGTATATTTCAGGCTCATATTGAGACATGCTCTACTCGTAACCTTAAAACACTACTCTTTATACGACAACATTAAAAACAAACTTATCTCTTAACGCGAATACCTCAATTACCATTACATAAGTTGGGTACAATTTCCAAGCAATAAAACTAAGAGCCTACCTTCTCATTTTGTTCAAAAGTAAACCGTAGGACGTTAAGAACGCTTTTTTGCGTCACCCTAATTTATTTTTTAGGCAAATTGTATGAGCAAATACTAAAAGTGAGCTGAAATGTATTAAGGTTAATAGTTGTTTGTTCGTCGAATTTGTTTTAGGGGAGCTTGTTTTTTCATAAGTTATGTTTATTTTGTATGGAAGCTTACTTGTTTGTTTTTAATTAAATTATGCGGCCATTGTGGCGTGGGAAGACGTTCAATTATAAACGCAATGGTTGAAGTGAATGATTTTATGTTAAAATTATTTTGATTTTCTCGCTGTGTCGCATAACGGAGTTAAGTTCCACCATACAACTTGAAAATTGGGCGGAAAATGGGAAACAGAGTATCTTAACACTAAGCTCTCATCGGTCTACCCTGTTATATTATAAAAAAGTGTGAAGCGGTTTTTAGTGAGTACCTACTTACCATTTGTAATCTAACCGGGTTTTATGGGCTTCTACATTCATATGGTTTCTTATAATAGTTTATGGGGAGTAAAAAATAAAAATTATTATATTTTAATATGTAATGTTAAAGATCTAGAGAAAGGCCAATCATGACGCGAGGGCTCAAATGTGAAACTGTAAGCGGAACAGGTTGTGGGTTCGATTTTCACTAGAAATGAAATATTTAATATTTTAATTTCTTCCGCAGTTAAGTTCCACCACTCGCACGCAATGTGCTAAGACTAGGCTCTAGGGTGAAGCTGAACAAAATAAATATATTTAAAAGTTATATCTCTCCTAATTGTAAATGAAGAACGCGCGAGCAAAAGATGAGTTTTCGCATACTAACGATCAGTTAACGAAGTATATGTAACGCGGCTGACGGGGACACGCCTACCGTTTTATCTCACGTACCCATAGTAAATACGACGACTCGTATATTCCGTGTATGTGTTTTCGCGTTAAGTTTAAAGTAAAATAATGGATCTTGAAATGAATGAGAATTTTCAATATTTACATATGTATATATTTTGTGAATTAAGGCATTTTTTGTGTAAAAAGAGTCTGCCATTGTACGCAATGAACAAAGTGGGCTAAAGTTTTTTTTCATTTTAGGGAGCTTCATAGGTTAATGTTTAGTGCTTAGTAATAGAATTTAATTATTTCTTAATTAATATTTATTTAAAAGGATAGTATTTTTTTATTATAATTTTTTGTTAGTTTAGGTTTTTATTTAAATTGTTTTATTAAAGTGAACTGTGTTATGACGTAACTATAAATTTGTGTACTACAAAACCTAGAATAGATTCGTTGGTTTTCAAAATATATTTCCAAATATGAAAAACGTGACAGAACACGTTTGTTAAACCACACTATTTTAAATTTCCAATTACTCCAGCGACGTAAAAGGCATAAAAATTGAAATCGAAATGTACGTGTCTTCCAACTCGATAATGGAATGGAGGCACGGCACGAATCCTTTCAGTTTTTGTTTGAGCATCGCCAATACAATTGTGGTACGTTATTCCACCTCGTTTACACGTTGCCTTTTGACGAATAAACTTTGGTTTGGATTATTTTTGAAACAAGTTTCTGAATGTATAAATTATACGATAATTTCAATTATATCTTTGTAATTTAGTGTAGACATCTAAGATTCATATTTATTAACTTTAAGTTTAAATCACATTTAATTTTTTTAAATGGAAAATAAATAAATGATGACCATTTAAAAGGAAACGTAACATTCATAATATGTATTTGAAATATAACAATAATAAACGTTCATTTCCGTTGTTCATTTAGTTGTTGTTTCACTTGTACTAGTTTGTATTGTCTGAGAGTCAAAGCAAGTTCCAGAGTTGTCTTAATTTTGCAAATAGACTAATCTACTTTGTTGCAATTCTAGTAACTAACATTTAACAAAGACATTTCTCTTATTGTCTGTACTAAAATCAAATATATTAGTATAATTATATATATACTAATATTAAAGCTGAGTAGTAAGTTTGTTCGAACACGCTAATCTCAATAATTAATGCTTGGAATTTCAGTATTATTTTTACGTTGGACAATCCAATTCTCAAGAAAGGCTGACTATAGCTCTTAGTCATTTCCTTTACATTATGTCAGCGAAGGTGCCGATAAAAGCCAGAGTAAGCAGAATGAAATTACCTCAATAATTATAGCGAAACGAGTTCTCCCGGAGAACGGAGTGTCTTGACACTAAGTTCTCTTCTTACTCTTCTACAAAAAGGCAGAAAAAGGACAATTATTATTATTACGTAACGATTTTAATTTTTTCCTAGTCATTTTAGCCTGTTTTACTTGAGTAGGCTTTTAGGCTATAATAAGATGGCTGATTATAAATATTTGCGAGCACCCTATCATCTCGTGATTAAACCATTTATTAGACTTATACAGGCTTCTGACGACATACCCTACGAAGCGTGGAGAGCGTTGATAGCCTTTTCAAGACCTAAAAAACTGTTATATTATTTAAAAAAAATTAGGTTCTCTATGAATTAATTAAATTATTACCATTATTTTTTAACATCACGCCCAAAATATGAAAGTTTGATAATTTTATGCAATTTTCATATNCGTAACTATAAATTTGTGTACTACAAAACCTAGAATAGATTCGTTGGTTTTCAAAATATATTTCCAAATATGAAAAACGTGACAGAACACGTTTGTTAAACCACACTATTTTAAATTTCCAATTACTCCAGCGACGTAAAAGGCATAAAAATTGAAATCGAAATGTACGTGTTTTCCAACTCGATAATGGAATGTAACCACGGCACGAATCCTTTCAGTTTTTGTTTGAGCATCGCCAATACAATTGTGGTACGTTATTCCACCTCGTTTACACGTTGCCTTTTGACGAATAAACTTTGGTTTGAATTATTTTTGAAACAAGTTTCTGAATGTATAAATTTATGTAATGTAATTTAGTGTAGATATCTAAGATTCATATTTATTAACTTTAAGTTCAAAACATATTTATTTTTTAAAATTAATATAAATAAATGATGAACATTTAAAAGGAAATTGTATTTTGCTTTACGTAACATTCATAATATGTATTTGAAATATAACAATAATAAACGTTTATTTCCGTTGTTCATTTAGTTGTTGTTTCACTTGTACTAGTTTGTATTGTCTGAGAGTCAAAGCTAGTTCCAGAGTTGTCTTAATTTTGCAAATAGACTAATCTACTTTGTTGCAATTCTAGTAACTAACGTTTAACAGAAACTCTTATTGTCTGTACTAAAATCAAATATATTAGTATAATTATATATATACTAATATTAAAGCTGAGTAGTAAGTTTGTTCGAACACGCTAATCTCAATAATTAATGGTTGGAATTTCAGTATTATTTTTACGTTGGACAGTCCATCCCTCAAGAAAGGCTGACTATAGCTCTTAGTCATTTCCTTTACATTATGTCAGCGAAGGCGCCGATAAAAGCCAGAGTAAGCAGAATGAAATTACTTCAATAATTATAGCGAAACGAGTTCTCCCGGTGAACGGAGTGTCTTGACACTAAGTTCTCTTCTTACTCTTCTACAAAAAGGCAGTAAAAAAGTCAATTTTTATTAGGTAAAGATTTTAATTTTTTCCTAGTAATTTTAGCCTTTTTTACTATAATAAGATGGATGATTAAAAGTATTTGCGATGTCATCTCGTGATTAAACCATTTATTAGACTTATACAGGCTTCTGACGACATACCCTCCGAAGCGTGGAGAGCGTTGATAGCCTTTTCAACATCTAAAAAAAGTATTATATTATTTTAAAATAATTAGGTTCTCTATGAATTAATCAAATTATTACGATAATTTTTTAACATCACGCTCAAAATATGAAAGTTTGATAATTTTATGCGACTTTCATATTTTAAGCGAAGCAGAATCGTAAGTACTATTTTTTTTAATAGAAAATTCCACCTACTTAGGGGAATGCTTTATTTTCATTTCCCCGCTAATTAGTAAGACAAAGCGAGGTATTGAGTTCCGCCATTTAACACGCAATGTCTCGAAATATAGTATTCCTTAGAAATTCTAAAATATATAATTATATACGACCCGCATGTTATTTGAGTAGCCATACGAGTAGCTGACCGAGGGAGAGCTATAAATATAAATCATGCTTACTTTGTATAAGGATCTATTTTATTGCAGTATATTTTTTCCTTGTATAATATAATAACTTTTTATGGTATGATTTACATTAGTAATATAATCTTTTATATGACATCTAGTATTCATTTGATAAACTGGGTCACACATCTATAATAGTCTTATGGGAAGTTCTTTTATTAGGATATTTTTTATCCCGACAATAGTAGAAGAAACCTAGTGTTAAGACGTTCCCGAATTTCTGACGAATTTTTGAGGTATTGCGTGTTGAATAGTGGATCTCAACACCAGAGCGACGAAAATGGAAATATAAAATATTTTTTATAATGGACATCGAACCCACATCCGTTTGCGTTGATAGTCCCCCCACCACCACCACCACGACCACGGCTGACTTCTATATATATAATAACAACAATATGTAATAAATTCCGGGTCGGAAAACTGTAATTGTTTGATCAACAACCCTTTAGCAAAGTTACTTCAACCCTTGTTTAAGTTACCCGTGAGTGACAGACGGTTACGAGGTTTCCATGTTCTCACCCTCACTCTGATGACTTTTATATGACATTTTTAAAGGTAAATTAAATTTTCAAATCTTTTTTCATAATTAATTTCAGCTATATATAGGTAAATAGAAATCATAAGTCACTATGCCAATGAATAATGTTTGATTTTTTAATAAATAAAAATAATGATGTAATCAATACCTTTTTTTATAGGCTTTTTATTGCCAAATTAGATTCGGCTCAAGTTTTTAATTTTGTATGTTCTTGATTACAGTAAAATAAAGACCATTAATAGCCATAGACCATAAATATGAACAGATGTAAGTTTGGTGAGATAGTTTAGATCATAAATTGGATGGAAAAGCCTCAAAAATATTAAAGTTAGTAAAGTAAGTAAGTACTACCTATAAAATTGAAAAATAAGTTACCAACATTATGAAATTTTTGTAAGAAAATTGAAACATATTTTCTCAAAATTATAGCTTTTAGAGTTTAAAAGTGTTTCTTAAGTTTTGTGAAAAATTGAAACTTACGTGTATTTTACCAAAATTTTCGTTTTTAAAGTAAAAGTTTCCATTCACATGCTTTGAAAATATAAAAGGAAGTAAAAATCCAAGCTACTTTGAAACTAAATATTTTCAAGATTCAATCCGATTTGGACTTCGCGTCGCTGTCACAAAACTCCGAAGGGACTTCCCTGAATAATATGGAAGTAGAAAGTAAGCGATGTTTATTAGAACTTAAAACCTTCTGTTGTAAGAGTATATATAGTTCTTGATATTTATTAAAGATTTGGATATTTTTTTGGGTGTCTTAAATACTTAAGACATGAACCTTAATTATTATTTATAGTGAGCCCGTCATGGCGGTTGTAGGTGGGTGGTTCCCATTAGGCACTTCCGTTCCCTACTTTCTGTCAAATTCTCGAGGCACGAAGTCTTGGGCGACTGCAAAAAAAAAAGACATTAAAAATATTAAATATTTCATTCCTCCGAGTGGGAATCGAACAATACACATTCCAAGAGGCTTCTATCCCTATCTCTATAATGCTGTTAGAATAAAGGAAAATTTAGATATTAGTTCCGTTACTATCTAAATCGATCTTTCACCTACGCTGTCCATTCATCGTGTCGCCTTTTCTTCCCAACCTAAGCTCCCGTCAGCAATTTATTAGAATTGTAAATCAGGATGGACGCCTGAATGATACTTTTTCTTATGTTGACTTTCCTTATGAGTTAGTACGCAACACGTATGTTTGATCAGCAGAAATTAATATTTGCGTGGCCTGGGGTAGCGGAGACAATAAAGTATATACATATATATAGACTAATGTAATATATTAGTGACATAGTGGTATGAACAACAGTATGTCGTTAGTGTAGAGTACTAGTTGAAATATGTCTGATTACACACGAGACGGTTAGGGGTTCGATTACCCACTCGGAGACACGTTCATGGTATGCTTAAACAAAATTCAATTCGGTTTTGCAATCTTTCTAAAACTAACAGAAAACTAATAAACGAAGTGATTTATCACTGAGCTCTCCGTGTTTACCGCTAAATAGTTATACAAAAGGCAGAAAATGTAAAGAAATAATAAGTATAAATATATCCATAAGCTTATAAAGTAACAAAATAGTATATAAAAAATGGATTACAAATCATATATTTGAAGAGTTCACCGCAAGATGGGAGGGAACTATGAATGAGAATTGCAAATGGGTCTATAAGCCTCGGAGCTTACGTAAGCTGTGGTGCATCACAGCTATTTATTTATAACTTAAGAACTGGTTGAATTCATTGAATCGTGCTCGTGATAGTGTACTTGCCGTTTATAAATAGTTGTTCTATATTAGGAGTTTCTATTTCCACTTGAGGCCAGCGAATAAGACGCGACAGTTGTGCGTTCAATTCTCACCCCAGGAAATAAAATATTTAATATTTTCCAGCATCGAACCCACAACCAACACTTGCCCATTCTTTTTAATATTTATCATCATATATACATATATATCTATACCTGGAATATGTGTGTTTTGTGGAATATGTGGAATGAGCGCGGCTTTAAGTTCTGTTACTCAACACTCAATGCCTCCAGAATTCAGAAACAGAAGAAGTCAGTTAAAATAGTGCCGTGGAGCACATAGTGTCCTCTTGATAAGTTTGTAAATCTAGGCTGGTGGCGCAGGGTCATAAGCGTGTGACTGCAAACGTGATAGGTTAGGTGTTCGATTCCCACTCGAGAAAAAGAAATATTTAATATATTCTTGCTTTGATAATGAGCCAAAGCGTGGCGTTGAGTTCTTACACAACAAGAAATGCCTCCAGAATTTGGCAGAAAGTGGATAATCAAGGGATGGATAATTAATACTAATACATGAAGGCGACATAATAAACAACAGAAATCCCAATGTGTTTTTATTAACACAGTGTGCTTGTACATATGTACTCGTATATAGACACGACCTAATTGCAATATCCGAGTGCTTACAAACATGACTGACGGTGATTGTTTACTTAAAACAATTCATGTGAAAGCTCCTGCAAATAATGTAAGTCATGTCAGTTTATTTTTCTTGATTTTGTTTTATTTCTATTTAAAGAATGTTCTGTGTATTGAGGTTGTCCGCAGCGGCGGAGACTGTAAACACGACGGTTGTGGGTCCCTCTCGGGGGTATTGGAATCTTTTTAATTTTCCTGTTCTGCCAATCTGGAGTCATTGCGTGTTGAGTAGCGGAATTCAACGCCGCGCTTTGCCTCGATCCCAGAGCTAGGACATGAAAATATAAATTATTTCATTTCCTCGAAGGAGTCGAACCCAGAACCGGTCGCGTTTACATTAGCATGCTTGTGCTAAACAGTACACAGTGCGTTAATTAAACATATGGGCATACAGACTAACAATAAATCTGTCGTTACTAATTCTACGTATAATTACTTAAGTAGTTAAACTAACTTTTGAATCTGAAAGGGTTACAACTTAATCCCGGAGGCGAAGTCCTTTTAGACAAGAAGGATTTAACAATATAATTGTAGCTATTCCAGTGTTAAATACATGGATCCCATGATTGTTTTTCCACCGTCACACCAATTGATCGATAAAACCATAATGATGGGTTTGTATTGTCTCTTATATTTATTACTATCTGTACCGTGCTATAGACTTAAATTTATTATAACGTAGATTGTTTAAGAATGCAAGATTAGACAGTTAATTAATTAATTAAGCAGTTCTTATCTATAAAACACATTATAAAATTTGCATTATATTGAAATTAGTTTAATCGTTACATGGAATTGGCGGGTAAGATGTAAAATAATTTTATACAAACGTATATTATGTTTTTTATTTAACGCAGCACTTTGTTTTACTTTAATATTAATTATCATATTTTTATTAATTCTATGTCAAGTTTCATATTACTAATGTAATTAGATTTATGTTTAGTTAGATTTTATTTTTATTAATTGTTTTTCAATTTCGCGCCAAAATGTTCAACTACAGAATAAAAAACTATTAACAACGTTACTTTAATAAGAGGTCGCGTAATACAAACAACATGCTTTTTTACTAAATTGGTTTTATAAAAAGTTTGAAGTGAATGTTTCATTTCATTTTTAGTTTATATTAAAATTTTGGCAGAATATCTGTCTACTAACATAGTTTGCCAAATGGTAGCAGTATCTAGTAATTAAATTATATTGGAGTTAGAAGAAACTTTAGTAATAATTTCAGATATAACATTTTTATTTTTCATTTTTTAGTACAAATTACATTTAGTTTTGAAATAAAATTGTTACACACAAAATGTTTATACTGTAGTTAAGTAAAGCGGTATAAGCGAACGAAATTTAAACTACATACGAGTATATCCTCTTTTAACAAGAGAGAATATTTCAGACAGTTTGCTACCTTGTTAAGACATCCTCTGAAAGTTATACTGATCCAAGAAGTTTTGACGCAAATAAAGAACTAAATAAGTTTCTTAAAGTTCTACATTTCCGGTTTACAGCCAGAGAATGAAACTTATGAGGTCGTGAACGTTCCGTAGTAAGAGCTTTTCTCATCCGACAAAGTGACCAAGTTATGGAAATAGCGTTAATGCTTCTCAGGAGTCTCGAGATTGTGTAAAATTGTTTTATTATATTATGTTATATAATTTTCATCTCCGAGAAGGCGGTTGTAGAAAATTATAACTGAAGATGGAGAAGTCGTGTTTTATGCAAAAGATAGCGGCTTCACAACTTATGTTAGGCAAATGTTTTAATTGAATCTCTATTTTTATAAATATTTATCATTTGGTTTAAACTTTTTTTACAGCTCCACGCTGTATCACGCACATAGCTGGGTAGGTAGATGGAACCTGGGAATATGATGTTAACACATTCCGTTCCCATTAAATTGTCTTGACAGATAGACATACGGACAACAAAGTAATCCTATAAGGGTCCATTTTTCCTTGGTACCTCAAGGTAACCTAATAATAAAAAATCTGTCTATATTGTTTTTTTGTGTAATATAAAGTATATATATCAATGCTTTGCAGAAATTTCTCAATAACGTGAAAAAAAATTAGACAGGAATATGGTTGAGATTTTAACTTTGTCTTTTCTTTTTCCCGATTTGTGTGTTACCTAATCTTATATTCAAAGAAAGGAGCGGTTTGGTTTGCATCCCCTTTTATATACGGAATACAGTGTCAAAGTAAAAAAATATAAATAAAATTGAAAAATAAAAATAATTGTTATTAAAATATCCTTTACATATTTAAAATTTTTGCTGCGACAGTGGGCCACGTAAAAAATGTTTTGATATATCCAAAGCGGATTAATATCACCCGAATCAAAATTGCATAACGCGTGACTGATACGATACAGAATATTTAACAATTTTTCGGAAATAAACTGTCATTTTTGCAAGTACCGTGACCCGAACGCTCGTTTGCCTTAAAAAAGTAACTAGCTGAATAAATACATGAGAAATATAAACCTAAAAATGTCATTAAAAATAATTTAAAAATAAATCAAGCTTCACGCTGTATCCCGCACACAGCAGGGTAGGCAGAGGTAAGCTAGTGTTAAGACACTCCGTTTCCCACTTTCTGCCGAATTCTGGAGGCATTGCGTGTTAAGTGACCTGCTGTTCATCGCCACGCTTTACCTCGACACCTGAGCGAAGAAATGAATATATAAACGTAAATAAATATTTCACTGAGTGGGGATCGAACTCACAACCGCCGCGTTACAGTTACACCCTTGTGCCGTTGCGTCACGACGGCCTCAATAAATACATGAGAAACATAAACCTAAAAATATAATTTACTTTAAAAATATTATTACTGAAAAGTTACGAAGTAATATAATTTGTATACAAATACTAGTCTATTTAAAACACAGTTATAATTTGATTGAAGTACAAGTTATCACGTACTGTGTGCGCTGAGGAGCGACATTTCAACGTTGAAGAGCTGATGTAATCTAATTTTCTTTCACACGGGACAAAGCGAGGGTCAAACTGAGTTATGTAAATAGATAGGCACATTTATACAAGTTGTGTACCAACTTTTATATCTATATATCTATTTGTTTGTATGTATTTAGGTTTATATGCCCTGATTAGATTTTTATATATTTAGTCATAATTATTGTTATGATAGTAATAATCTTTTTGTTAAGGAAATTCATAGAAATCTCCCTACAGAAATGCTAACAACATAAATAAATTAGTATGTGCTTAGTGGTCAGACTGCCTGAATAGTTTTTAAGAGACACGTGTATTTCTAAAAATAAGTATTTTCTGTTTCATCACCAAGATAATTATCTGGCGGACTTACCTTACGATTATCTGCTTAGCTTATGAACTTTATTAGATCAAAAGCGTTTCAGAGGACACTCATGTACTTAATCCCTGATTAATCGAGCTAGATGCAATTGACCTGTAAAGTCTTGTCACTCAAGTGAGAACGGGGTGAGTGGATTTGATCGTGCTGATGAGACACTAGCAACCTAAACGCGGCTTCGCCCGCTTAAACTTATTGCGTAGCCATTTATCTATAAATAATATACAAAATGTTTAAATAAATTGTAGCCTATGTGCTATTCTGATGAGAAACTTATATTATTGTAAAATTTTATCTATATTTGTTCAATAGTTATTGTGTTAAAGTGGAATAAATATTAATTTTCACTAACTTTGACAATTATAATTTTAGTAGGATAGTTAGGTATTAGTAGGAATTTTTTATCCTCTAAAGATTTTTTATATATACGGTCATAGAAAAAATATCCCCAAGGAATAATGAAATATATACTGTATCAATTCAAATCGTTTGTAAACAAAACAAAAACAAAAATCCTCAACCGATAGTAGTTTGTTGTTTTGGTCGAACGAAAATAGACAGTACAAATTGACAAAAGTTGAATTTTCACAATTCACGAATTCCCACAACGCTTGTATTTGTTCAATGGAATAGATAGAGCCCAGAGTTTTTGAATTTTATATCTATTTTTAATATCTATACGAGTACTTTCTACATATTGTTGAAGAAGGTTATGACAGCTTTACGCTTTTTCACGCATAGCAGGATATAGCGCGTAGCCGCACACAGCAAGGTAATGGAAGGCAGAGGGAACCTGGAAACATGAGACCCTCTGTTCCTATTAATCAATTCCGTTCCGTTGAGTGGTGGAACTCATCCCAGCACTTAGCCTCGTTACCACAGCGAGGAAATGTAAATATTAATATTTCAATTCCTTGAGTGGGAATCGAACCTACACCGTTACTTCTCGCATGTTTCTTTGTGCCACGACTGGCGTCTATAATATTTATTTTATAAATTGGTCGTGATGTTACATAACATTTTCTTGCTTAGATGATATTCGATAATTTTTTGCATATTACCCAAATTACATAAGAATAAAAGATTCGTTTCTGCACAACGTTTAGAAAGGACTGTCTGAAAATAAAAATAGTTAAATAAAGAACTGTCATCACTATGTATTTTAAATATAAATATTTTTCCAACTTAAAATTTCATTACTAAACTTTCCATTTTCATTAGACATATTCTGAAACTTACGCTCACTAACTTTATTACTTCTGTATCTGTCGTACAGAATTTGGCGTTTCAAGAATAATACCACAATAAAACCGAATATGTCCTGGAGCTTGGCAAAATGGCCTCTCTACAGTTTATATGCGAAGGCAGGGCTTCCCAATCAATTTGAATCTAGGAATATTTTTTTTCTTACATTACTTATACGATTATTTTGGAAAACTATATACATTTAAATATAAAATTTTGTAATATCCTAATATTTTGTATCTGATAGTCTCTTTTAGGAAACCTTGCGGGCCCTACTTTGCAGTACTCTGTCCTAGATATTCTAAAGGTCGCCATCATGACAAGACGGGGAGAAATAAAGTAAAATTGCTTGCCGCCATTTGCTGAATGATCTATTGAATATTTTCGTGTTTTATTAACAAAAATACATATAAGTATTTAGTAATATTTTAATAATAATAAATGTTTTCTTATCGTGATGGTGTAGATATAATAGTGATGGTAGAAACTTCAAATTATTTATCTTTTGTCATTTACACTTGTTAAAACGAAGTGCAAATATTTATTGAACTATAATTTGAATTCATTGTGGAGCAGTGCTATAATATTTGACTGTAATAGTAAACGCAATGGTTGTAGGTTTGATTCTTGCTCAGTCTAGACGAGACGGCGGAAAAAGTTAAGGCAGTATCTATGGATAACGATTTGTTATGCTCTTGAAACTAGGTAAGTCTATGTCTCTGAGTCTTCCTGAGGTAAAGGCTCTTGACAGAAGGAAATACGAATGGACAGAAAACAATGATCTTATAAGGGTTACTTTTTCCTTAAGAGGTATGGAATCCTAAAAATATATTAACCTGAAGATGAAGTCAGTTGAGTACAAACCAAACGATCGTGGCATTCAGCCAATTAGGTGTTGGAGGCAGATGAGCCTCCGACTAAAACCTAAATGTGTTTTTGGCACATAGCCAAAGGCGCTTAAATAATAAAAGTGGATACTTATAGCTTAGATAACTAAAGACGTTGAACTGTTATCCAAAAATAAATGTTAGGTTTTTGATCATCAATATTATCGGTATATGGCATGGACATAGGCTTTTCATTGCCCGATTCTGATAGACAAAGAGGTGGAAAGTGGAGGACAGAGTGACTTAACACTGTTTTCTCTACCCACTTACCTGTGGTACTAAAGCATGAAACAATCTGGCGTCAACAGACGTGTTAGCATTTGTTTTAAAACCTGTTTAGCTTTTAATAAATTGTTTTTCAGATACGCCTGTAACTTTAATTATTGTTTTTTTTTAATTCTATTCGTTATAATAATAATTGAAGTAATAAAAAAAATATATAAACCTACGTTTTCATAATAAACCCTATGAAATAATATAGCCTCATACAATCTACTTGTATGAAGTGATAAAAACAAAGAAAAATCTGAACAATGGTACACAGGTAGGTAGGTAAAGAGATACAAGAGCATATTTGTATGTACATGAGAGGAAAAAATGTATGAAGTTATATTGGTATAATAACGAGGTACCCACTCAAAATGTACAATGAGATTTTAATAAATGGAACTTTATTTCTGTTTTTTAGTTGTTTCTCATCAATGTATAAAAGCCAGAGCCAGTCAGTTGAGGCAAGTCGTGGCGCAAGTGCAAGTATGCTATTTTATACGCGACAGCCTATGAGTTCGATTCCCACTCGAGGAATTGAAATATTTAATATTTTTATTTCCTCGCTAATAATGAGAAAATAAACATTATACAAATAAACTTATAAAACTCCTCTTTTTTTGATACTTTAAAAATCTGATACCACCATGGATGAGGATAAATTAACACCATAGCTTCGTGTTACATCCGGTTGAGTTATATTCCTTAGGGCTAGTTTTATTGCAGGTTATCTTGTTCTATGTTTTAAGAGATTAGCGATTTAAATAATTTCCTCAATTTCAGATTTCAGCTGTTATTCATTCTGTATATTTTTTTGTATAATTGATTCATTATCAATACTTATATTATTTAAAAAAGAAATAGATTTTTTATTTATACATATTCCATATGCTTTTCGTAGCTCATTTTGTTATTACCACGTTGGTTCTATTACTTAAGGTAATGTCTTATATTACTTAATGTCTAATTGAATAGTAAAGGACTTACCAACATCAACAACATTGACAACCAGTAATTTTAATTTGAAACCAAAAGTAAAAATTAAGTATTTCAAAATAAAGTAAATATTTATTTTTAAAGCTTTTAAAAAGCTACTTTACTGCTTTTTAACCGATTTTTATAAGAAAAGGTTATCAATTCGACTGAATTTTTGTCTGAAGTGATAGCTTCCAAAGAAAATATTAACTAAATTGAAGATCTCTCTGTATGTGCATACAGTTTCCTTGCACCCCACCAAAAGACCTCATGCTATTTATAGTGGTTCACCGGAGGGCAGTAAAAACATATGATGCCTTCCTGCAATAGTTTACGACGCTATTATATACTTGATTACGCTAAAGTGCTTTCACAAGTTACTTAAAATGTTACAAAGTGCCAAGTAAGTTACTTTTTAGAATCTTATTACTTTTTATTCTTAAATTTGTCAAGTCAAGCCTGGGAAGTTTTCTAATATAGGCTATATTTTTAACTAGTGTTTCTAACCTGGGTTCGTCCGTGTAAATAAATGATATTAAATATATATATATATAGTATAAAGTTGGATATATTTAAGTAGACAAATTTAGGCAGGCTCTTGCATCAGTGTATGCAAACAAGTGATTTAAAATCATTCATCAGACCAGATAATTCAGATCAAAATGCTCTTTTTTATTTCAATTCCGGAAGAATGAATATTAGAATACGTAGAAGTTTCAGAAGGCAAACTATTCTTCTATTGAAAAAGACGGGATTTATTACTTTTTACTTTACCCCAGCTTTCGATTGCACTGTTTGTATAAAGTGTATACCGGTACTCTATTTTGAACAAAGCCCTTTCTTTTTTGTTTCTCAGCTTCACACTGTATCCCACATGTAGCAGGGTAGGCAGAGGGAGCCTAGTGTGGAGACATTACACTCCCCACTCCACCGAATTCTGAAGGCAATACGTGTTGAGTGGAGGAACTTAATGCCGCGCTTTGCTTCGGTACCTTCTTCTTCCTCCTGGCATTAATCCCGGCTATTGATGCCCTCTACTAGAGCTAGAGACTAGAGCCCTCCTACTATATCTTTCTGCTTCGGTACTCATTCTAGGAAAATGAAAATATTAAATATTTGATTTCTTTGAGTGGGAATCGAACCCACAAACAGTCGCGCAGTCAGTTTACAGTCAGACCATGCTCTTTGGCCAGGATTAGCCTCCTATAGACATAAAAACAAAAAATTTGTACATTTTGTTTTTTAATTATTTCTTGGAAAAATTTTATTTTCATTATAAATCAGTATAAAACAAACGACGCTTCACTTTTTAATTCTATTTAAGTAACGTAATTAGAGGAGAGAGAGTCCCCTGACTGCCAACTATACAACTTTAAACTCTTTAGGTTATTGAAATAACTTGGCAAAGTGCAATAAAGTTGGGAAAACGAATAGTCTAAAAGTGTTATTCAGATTGAAAATAATAGTGTCTAACATTTTAAAACGTCTCGCTGACAGGAAGAGAGTGCTTGCGTCTTTTACGAGAGTTAAAATAAAAGAAAATCAATCGTAGGAAAACTTTCATAATATAGCAAATGCTGATACGAGTATGTCTTTTGATTTAAAATAATTATTTATTTTATTAATTTGATGACTTCTTATATTTGAGCTAAAAAAATAAATAAAAAAGTGAACTAAACATCTACATCTACTTATTATATTAATGTCATCCAAATTTAAACGAGACCGTCATTAGTAAATAGCTTGGTTTTTTAAAACTTTTTCTTCAATTACAAAAACAACGCTGTCTGTCAATACTTTGAATATAAGCATAAAAGTTCCGCAACTACGAAAGTTTAAGTGGTTTTATTAGTTTCTAAAATTCTTTTCATTCTTTAGTTTCTCCAAAGACACAATACATTGAGGTTGTTTTAATTATTTTAGTTACGCTGTGTCATGAACTTCAATTCTTTACTTTTAAACTTTCTTATATAAAAGTTTAACTTGAAAATGTGAACACTCGGAGGAAGTGAAGGTTATATTTTTGTTTCTTTTCTGTAATCTAAATAAGAGAAAATAAAAAGGCTAACAAGATTTTTGTGGTGAAAACAGCGTTCGTATTTAGAAATTCTTTTTGAAACAAAAAAAACTAGTGTTTTCATTACTTCATTCCTTGTTGTGCACTTAGAAATAATTATGTTTTGGGTAGTATGCAATCCAAGCAGCGGCGCAGTATGATGCGTAAACGTGATAGTTGGGGATACGATTTCCACTCGAAAGTTCAATTTTTTTTCACAAGAAAAGTACAGTATTGACTTCTGCCACTCAACATGGAATGTGCCAAAAATTGGGCAATTCGTCAGGAACGGAGAGCTAACACTAGGTTCCCTTTGTCTGCCGGTTCCCCCTGATTCCTGCGGGATACAGTGTGAAAGTAACAAAAGTTTTATAATCAATTTCAATTTTATAGCTCTTTCGAAAGATGGATTTCTTTATTTAATTCTCAAAAATTTTGAAACATTGTAGAGACATGAAATACGACACAGAAATACGGAATTATATTTTATATGAAATAATCTTCAAGCTAGATAGAATTAATTAACCTATCAAACGTCTCTAAGGAGATATTGTGTCACAAAATCGTTCGTTTAATTCAGCCAGATCCGTTCAGGGCCTCCGAGGAAAATAACATGAACAATCATTTTGTAGGAAAGTTAGCATTTGTTACTACAACCCGGTGTTTGGGTACATCATAAAATTTTTATATGACCTCGTTATTGTTAGTTGTTAGTGTTAGTATAATTTTATTGGTTTTTATATGGCGAAGAGGTTTATAATCAGATAGAATATTTTAAGATGATTATAGTTTATCTTTAGTAAATTCTGGACAATAAATCATTAACATAATAGAATATCTAATTATTAACAGAATATAAACTTATTTAAGCTAACTATCTTTATATTTTTTTACATGGTTTTTGTATACTGCATAAGACAACTCATAAGATACTCCGTTTCCTAATTTTACGAGAGAGACTGACCTCAACACTTTACTATATCTCGTTAGCAGAACGAAGAATTTAAAATATGAAATACTTCAATTGCTGGAGTGGGAATCAAATCCACAACCTGTCGCTTTCACAGACACATAGGCCCCTAAGCCACAACTGGCCTCAACAATTAAAAACTTGTTTATCCTTAATCACAATAAAGTCGTTATATCAAGTATTTTTAGGTCCTCGTGATCAAAGGGTGAAATGTAACCGAAGTTTGGGTTTTCGAACCCAATTAGCTGGTGGCCATTTGGACGGCAAATGTGTGAAATTGTGGAGCACAATGTTTTAACGTCGTTTTGTATTGCACTTATATGCGAGGGTATATTCCATTTTGGTTAAAATGGTTGTTTTCATTTCAATAAATGCGTTATCATTGGTTTTATTTTAATTGAATTGTTATTTTATGGAACTTATCATTATAACGTGTTTCACCGCGAATTAAATTAATGAAAGCAGAATGTATCAGTGTTATGTATGGATTAAATATATATTTTAACCAGAATAAAAAATATTGTTTTTATTTAATTTTATTTATTTATTTTTCTTTGTTTTATATTTTGTAGTAGCTTTTTGGCTTTGTTCACTTCAATATTGTATTCTCCATAGAGTCTAGTCTTCCATATTTATAGAGTTTCTAGGCCTAATTATGCCTATCTCAAAGAGTAATTGTGTGACTTTGATATATGTATATTAAATATTTCATTAAATACAATCGAACCCACAAACCTTCGCGATTACAGTCATATGTTTGTTCCACTGATCTCTTAATTAATTATTTAAAGTTTAAATTTAATTTTTTCATTCAAATAATAACAAACTTTATTCCCAAAGCGAAATAAAATTATAGAATTTGCACGTTAAATTATTCACTAGCGAAAACTACTTTGTAAAGTCAGTGGAATTCGTTAAAGCGTCCTTTTTATTCATACATTGGGTTATAAAAATGTCGTGCATTCTAATGAAAACAAAGAAAATGGCTGTTTAAGCGGTGAGGTGAACTTAAACGGCAAATAAAAAGATCTCAGAACACAAAGAAAGTAAATTGAAGTGTAGAAACTCTTCGCATTTTCTCCTTTATACCACTGCATTTTATGATAATATTTTGTAGTTATTTTACCCTATTCACAAATGGATGAGATAAAAGGTAAACAAATTAAAAAAGGGTATTTTATAGGTCACGATTGATGAAGCTTAACATAGTACATTAAGTAAAAAAATATATATTGATGTTGTAGGCACAATCTTTATCTATAATTGTCTGGAGTTCGACAGAGACTGGAGGACGGAGAGTCTTCACACTAGATTCTGTCTGCCTAACGTGCTTTGCGGAAAAGAAATTAAAAAATATGATAAGGATTTTTTGTACATCTTTAACTTAACTACATAATAGCGTAAATTTATCGTCATGCATTTTTTTCCATATATCTTTTGGATATACCTGTATGTATGTTGCAGAATTTGCTTGGAAAGCGGTCGTCTGGGACTTATTTTGCGTCGTTGTCCTCATATTGCTTAATTTTTTGTTAATAAGCAGCCGCTCGTGAATATATTTCTGTTTCTAGCTTCAGAGTTTGAGCTTTGCAAGTGAATGAATCTACATATGTATTTTAGAAAATATATATAAGGGAAAAAAATGTACGGACTGACATTCTGTGAAATATCATTTTGAAATAAAAAAACTAACAATAAACAGTACAGATACCAACTTGAGCTAAATACCAATTCAAACCACTGGGCGTGGGTGGGAATTAGTAAGAGAAAAATATTGATTGAACTTTTCTCAAATAAACTAATGAAAGTAAAGACTTATGACAATATAATCTTGTTACTTTATAAAGAAAATTATATGAAACTCCTGTATTGAAATTGAAATTTAATCTTGTTTTTCGGATTGGCGCTTCCACGAGGACACTTGGTCCTTTGTAGAACTAATCCTGTAAGCGCTAACCGCTACGATAATTTTCATTATCTTGGCTAATATAATTCAAGTTCCCTCTCTGCTGGAAATCATTATTTCTGGTTGATACCATCTCAATTTAACACTTCTGTGTACTTAATCTTTCTAAAGTGGGAGATTTAATTCCTGTATTATTTGTAATATTTTTTATTGTCAACTATTACTGTTATAAAAATTAAGAACAATATATAATCTATATATATAAAATCGAAAGGTCACTCACTCATCACGAAATCTCAGAAACTACATGTGCTAGGAATCTCAAATTTTGCCTAGGAGTTATTTATAGGGCGTAGGTGCTCGCTAAGACGGAAATTCGCAATATTCGACTTCTAAGGCGTTGTTTTTGGGGTTGAAAGTTTGTATGAAATTTCGTTACTACAAATGCTAGGAGTATCAAATTTTGCATGGTCGTCACTTATAGGACGTGGAGACAGAAATTAATAATAACGTAGGTTACGCAGGCGAAGCCGCGAGCGGGCCGCTAGTTTAAGTATAAAGCTCATTTGGAACAATGACTTAATTGCACTTTTTTGTAAAAAGTTACATATGTGTTCGCTGTATACAAAAAGGGCAAATACGTTATTATTGGATCAAATGAGCAGTATCTGTATCTATAGGTGCTACTAAATTGTGTTGCCTACATACAAAGTAAACTCAATTTATTTAGATTCATTGCATAGTACTAAAACTGTAAAGTGAGGTTACAGTAGAGTTTCTAACTTTGGCTTACATCAATTCTCTCAAGTGACTCAACACGGAATGTTTCAAAATTTTTGCGGAGAATAGTGTTTTGACACTGAGTTCATTGAGTTATCTCTTCTTTTCCCTCTGTCTGTGGGATAAAACGTGAAATCATGAAACTCACACAGTGATCCTTCCTCTTTCACGAAAAGTAAAATACACGTTTGAGTGAATAATGAGGAAAACGGTCATCAACTTCCGGCTTTTCCGGAAGTACTACAAAAAAGCTTTATGAGAACGTTCTGCTTGAATAAATTTTATATTCCGACCACTTTGAAATAGTAAATGAAATCTAAAATTTTATTACATTCGCTGTTGTACAGTACTCGATGTATCCGAATACTTGATAGTTGAAGGTTCGATTCCCACTCCGGGGAAGATTTGCATTAAAAATAAATTAATTACTTTGTTCTCAGGAATTAGACAGGAATAGTCTTTAATCTTTTCTTAAAAGTTTAATTGCAATCAGTAAATTACATAAGAAACTTCATATTATAAAGTGAAAGCTGTAGTCAGAACTACTCGATTTTAATTACAAAGTGAACATCGCTGAGATGGAACTTATTAGATTTCTTCATAGATTGGTTTCTTACTCAAAATGATATCCTTTTGCTTTATCACCATTTTTATTAACTCTGTCAAGACACTCTGTCCTTCGCTTTCCAGCCAAATACGAGATTTTTTATACGTCACCAGTAAATGGCCATTAAGCTGAACAACTTTTGATAAGGAGTAATTTTCTCATATTTTATGGTTGAACTAGTCTATTATGGTACTAGCTCAGGTATAGGCCCTTAAAATTAAGTTACCTTACCTTAATAACTTATAATTAAAAATATATATATTTTACGCAATTATTTATTTACTAATCTGAACTTCATGTTCTAAAAACATTATCATTTAAAATATATAATTTATAATATCTATACATTGAAAATTAAAGTTCAATTTTGTAATAATTTAGTCGAACAAAATACTTAATTTACATTGAAATATTTTTTAATTTGTGAACAGACTAAAATAAAGCAAAAGCTGAATGTTAATTGAAGTTTGCGAATATGATAGTGAAAACTGTATTTTAATCGGTCAAGCCGTTCCTGAGATAACATTTTAACAATCATTGTTTTGGGTTCTATAAAAGTGATAAATGTCCAAAGTTTCTCATATATATCTTCCATGTACAGAGGGTGAGTGTTTTTATAAAAAGAAAGTATATATTTACTATCTATTAACATAATAAAATATTTTCACCCAGCATTTTCGTACCTTTGTCGTGTAGAGAATTCTCGTTCACAAATTGCTGGGGTTTCCTCGTCTCCTTCATTATAATAATATGCCACAGCGTAGCAGCTCAATTGCTATTTTAAAGCGTTATTCGCACACTTAAGATTGTAATAAACACTTTATTATTTCATATTAAAAAAAATATATTTTTTTAAATAAAATATATAAGGTCTTACACTCGCTTCTTGTAAATAATTTAAATTATTTACATAAATAAACATAACTTCATTTTAATTAATCTATGGCAGTTAAAATGCATGTACAAAATCTACATATATTTTAAGAACTGTTTCTCTTTTATACCTAGCCTATAAGTAAGAGTAAGACTTAAAATAAAAGATATCGCTGTAATAATTCCCTTGGGGTTAGCCAGCTAAATAGGAGGCGCGTGTCGCCATCACAATAACTCAATTTTGCGTTATGGGATATAAAAGCCCCCATGGCCGAAAAGCTTATGCCACCGTTTTGTCAAAATTACTAAGAGGTCACGTATGAGGCTTGTTTGCCAGATTTTTTTATGTCACGTTTATTAAGATGTTGGTGGTTAGTTTTGTATGTATTTAATAAGGAATTTGACATTTTTAAATATTAATAATATTACCTTTTTATTTAAAATTTTCAGATAATCTGAAATGGAGTGTCTCAGCACTAGGTTCTCTCTGCCTACCCTGCAGTGTCCGAGATACAGTGTGAAGCTAAATTTTTATTTATTGGTTGTTAATTAATATAGCTGTCATGAGGCAAATAATGCTAGGCTTGAATCGCATGTGGAGAAATTTTCTATTAAAATCAAGTTTTCTCTACTAGATAAAAAATCTTATATTTAAATAAATTAGAAAATAGATTTTTTAATTAATTAATTAAAGAAAAATATTTTAGAAAAATGTATTAAATTTGAATGTAACGGAACATAACCGGTTACGCTTGAAAACTTCCAAAATTCTTTATACTTTTTGAATTTTTTTCCTTAGAATGAAGTAACACTTCAACATTTTAACTATATTGTTTGGTTCTACATAAATTGCTTAGAACGAATAAACAGCAAGTTAATTGGTTGCTTTTATATCAAAGAGAACATATCAAATAATGTACATGCATATGTTTGTATCGCTTCATTGAATAAATTGATAAATTGACTCCATTTTCCACTTTGAAATCAATTATCTATTTGCTCCATTTTCAATTTCTTTCAAATCAATTATATAGAGGTATCAGAATATGTGCAATTATGGTTTTTGAATGTTTGGTTTTATTTTGTATTTTACTTATATTAAAGTTTATATTTTCTATATCAATAATGTGTAGGTAAATAAATTATCCTGATTTAATTATAATTTTATTTTATCAAAGATTCTTCTATTTGGTTTCTTTATTACTTATACTTTACTATCTTATTACTCATACTTAAAAATAGTGTGTTGTTCTACCATAACGGAATGAAAATAATTTATTCCCCAAGAATGTAATGAACCCACACCTACCGCGTTTATTGTCATTTCACAGTGAAAGATTCTTATTTTTGAGTAAATTTTACAAGATTGTTCACATAAACACGTCCCACAAATATGTTGTACCTATGATAACGCAGAACAGTCAGTTGCATCGATAACAAATGCACCAAAAGCTCAGCTGTGGTCTGAAATGTACAATTTTGAAATGCAAACAAGAGAATGAATCGTAAAATAAGGACTTTTAGAACACAGAATTATTCAAATAAAACTTTATCTACGAACGTTAGGTTTTAGACGAGTTTGAGTTTGGGAGTACGTTTCGTATACTAAGCAGGTATATCTAGTTGTAAAAGCTATCAGAAAAATTTGCTATTTTTAAAGTAGAATTTAAAAGTTTGTTATTCTACGTGACTGACTTGATTTTATCTGTGAGTTTTCAGCATAATTAAAGAATTGAAGATAGAAGAAACATATGTCTTTCAGTACCTCGCTATTGCTTACCAAAAAACACATTTTGGAAATTTAAACGGAATTTTTGTTTCGAAAATCTTCTAATCCAATACTTTTAACTATTTTACCATAAGTATATTTTTTTTGTGTTGAGAAACGTTGTTTTACACTTTTCATTCAACTTTTCGAGATATTGTGCCGTGTGCTATATCTTTCTAGACTAGGAAAAAAAAAGGTTAATTGTTCTTTACTTTATATACTTTATTGCACTTTAAAAAACATATAAGTAAAACAAAATTGAGATATTCGTTAACAATGGTGGGCTTATTTCTAAAAGAAATCTCTTCCAGCCAACCAAAGGAAGTGGATATGACTGTCCAACAGCGGGAAGAGATTACAGTGCAGTTTTTAACACAGAGAGAAAAATAAATAAGAAATTAAAAGTAATAATAATAAAGAAGACACATAATGAT
>JAKRZM010000541.1:186129-197399 GCA_036379175.1 Heliconius cydno galanthus | reverse complement strand
ATAACAACCGCCGTTGCTAAGCAACGATTTGCAAAGTTTGTTGTTAGAAAGCGTCACCCAAAATGAGCTTGCTTAACGCATCTCTCTATTGAAAACTGAAAATAATTTCATAAATATATTTAATAAATATTCGTATAGTTCAAGCGGGCGTAGCCGCGTACGGGTCCACTAGTATAATCATAAAGTCATGTAGGACTGCTAACAAAACATTGCTTTTGTACAAACTCTTAACTTTTCCTTGTTAATGTCACTACCGCCCCGGTGGACGGTAAATCATAATTGACGTAGGTTGAAATGGACAAACATCGTGTGCGCCTATAAATTTCAATGACTTCGTTTCCAAACATACGTATATCACAAGTTGTTTATTTTCTGGATGTACCTAGTAGGCTAGTATTTACTTGACTATACTTCCTGGATATAATAGTATTTCCCTTTTATACAAGTTGGTAACCTAGTGTTCAGAAGTGTTACTCCGTTCCCATTAAGATACTTCCATTTCTCACTTTTTGCAGAATTCAGAGGTTTTGCGTATTAAATGACAAGACGCAATGCGGCGCTTTGCCTGGTTACCATAGCGAGAAAATGAAAATATAAATTATTTCATTTCCCACCTGTGGGAATCCAACCTACAACCGTCGCGCTTACAGTCGCACGCTTGTAACCCTGCACCACTACGGCCCCAAAATTAAGTTCTTTTAGCTTTAAGCTGCACCCCGAGCATAACTGGGTAGGCAGATGCAGCCTGGGAACCTCTTGTTAAATTAATTTGCTTCCATTAAGACACTTCTGTTCTCTTTTTTATGCCGAATTCTCAAACTCTCTTTTACTCGAAACTTAACGCCGCAGAATTAAGTTAATAAAAACTATATTCCCTGACAGTCAAGGTGGGACTTAGTGTGTTAAATCCTAGTCGAAATTATTTATTTTGGCCGAGTTTTATTGACTTTCTAACGAGCAACGACGTCCCGCTAAGTGGAACGTTGCCGGAATAAACAATTTAGCCTTCCCTTAGCAAAGGAATAGCAAATAGATTTAATCAAAGAAAATATAGGAAGAGCGGAGGAAACTGAATTATTTATATTTTGATCACTCAAGAAAAATATAATTATTACAACATTATTTGTAAGTAGTAAGTAAGATATTCAACTATCCAACTGCCTTTTTTGAGCTTCATGAGTTATTCCGCTTATAGCAAGGTACGGAAAGAGAAAAATCTAGTGTCATGAGACTATGCTCTTCACCTGAATTCGCATGTAGCGTGGTGTAACTGAACGCTTCGTCGTCGGGGGGACTTTATAGAAGTCTATGATATAACGTTGTGTGGGCGTTTATTTATTTTAAAAAACAATAATTAAGTAAATAAGTAAATTTCGATTATTACAAGACGGGGGTTGGTAAGCGAAACGAGCGAGCGATAGACGGTGGCCCCCTTTTTTAGGGTTGTAGGGTTTTTTTAACGTCATATAATTTACTAGTAGTTCAGTAAAGTTAACGTCTCAGACCTGAAAAGATTAGACTCAGATTTCTACTTCACTTTTAATCATCATGTGTCATAAATTGTTTGCTTCGCGGATTAGACCTCGTGTAGTGTTGACATTTTGAGATAAAACGAAGGCGAGGTTCGTATGCAAATTGTCTTTATTCGTATTCAAAACACGTCCCTGTGTGAATATAGTTAGATATGGCGATTATAGAAATGCGTCGCTTTTAAATATAATTTTTGTAGACTCTTTCTAATGGAGTACCGATATTTTTTTGTTTATTTTACTATTTTTTTTTGTAATATTTGGATATTTATTAGGGCTTATTACTGATTGAATATTTTACTTATAGTAGATGTTACATACATAATAGTATTTTATATTTTTTAATATCAATAGCTTTCAATTTTAAGTTATAGTAGGTACATTTATAAAAAAGTTTAATTATCGCTTACTCTACCTTTATCAATGTGTGGCGTCAAACTTAGGTTTACAAATATTAAATTAATTTTCAACAAAATTAGTTTATAATATGTACAAACATGTTTTCAACTAGAGAAATGATATTCCAAAGCATCTAATTACACCAATTAATGCTAAAAAGGAATACCAAATTTATCGTTACGAGCTCGTTATAGCTCATATAAAGATATCAGGTTCTAAGACCCCTTGGAGTATTACACCAGCCATCACTATGTTAATGAATGTAGCAGTAACGACACAAATCGTCACAAATCCTCTTGGGAGACATTTGTATGTGATATATTCGTTTCTTGAAATGTTTAGGCTTTTTTACGATCTAATTATAGTATCTATGACATTTTTGTTGTTAACGACCTTCGTGGTATAATTTTATCTTTTACTACAACCAGCTCGCGGCTTTTCCCGAACGTTATGCTATCTTTGTAATCTGATTTACTTTCGCGTTCTTATAACATTATTGCAGTACACTGTCATCAACTTCCTTACATATGTTCTCCGGGGATCCTCGTTCTTCTAACGTGACTTTTCTGAAGTTTATACTTTGAAAAAGCATTTAAATAATTTTAAATACAACACTTAGTAATTAGTCAAACTTTGAACATTAAACAAAAGTTGAACTTTTCAGTTCAACTTTGAACCTCTTTAGATCTACTAAAAGCTCATTATAATATGTTGGTTAGTTACCTCTAGTGCTAGTAAAATTATAAGTACATAATACGCTGAAAGGTACCGTGAGATTGCCAACTTTGAACGTGAACTGACATCAACGGAAAGTTTTAATGAAGATGTGTTACTGAAAGATGCGCTTAAGCGTAGGTAGCGGACTCGATTTTCGTGTAGAACAAACTTTAATTTTATAAAACGTTTTCGAAGTTTCGTTATGTTTTATAATATAAGTAGCTTATAAACAGCTTTTACATGCGGTTGTTCCTGCTTTGTTAAGTAACATTTTTGGCTATATCGATCATATAGGTAGTACGGTAGGCAGAGGGCACCTGGAAATCTAGTATTAAGGCACTAATATTAAAATAAGTTTATTAAAATTTTTTGTGCGTAATATAAATTTATACGAAATTCAGAAAATATTTCCTCAAATACTTCAAACAAATCCACAGGTATTAAAATTTGGTCCCAACAATGAATTAGTGTCGCATCACGAATTCTGTCCTTATATTAAAACTTTGACATTTCTGTGAAGATAGCTCAATGAACCTTTGTGGTTTATAATAAAGCTTTTCATTTCCTGAATTATTATTCAAATTGGTTTGCTCGTGAGCTTTAAAACGAATAATGCCTGAATTTTCTTTGATNCGACCTAATGGTGAAAACCGCATAAAAATCCGTTGGGTGGTTTAGAAGAAGAAGAGTTAGAAAGTTCAGACAGACACGAAAAGCGACTTTGTTTTATAAGATATAGGATAGGATAGGAAGTAGCTTATAAACAGCTTTTACATGCGGTTGTTCCGGCTTGGTTAAGTAACATTTTTAGATATATCGATCATATAGCAGGGTAGGCAGAGGACACCTGGAAATCTAGTATTAAGGTATTAATATTAAAATTAGTGTCTTAATATTTTTTTTACATTAACATATGAAGTGCGTAAATATAAATTTATACGAAATTCAGAAAATATTTCCTCAAATACTTCAAACAAATCCACAGGTATTAAAATTTGGACCCAACAATGAATTAGTGTCGCATCACGAATTCTGTCCTTATATTAAAACTTTGACGTTTCTGTGAAGATAGCTCAATGAACCTTTGTGGTTTATAATAAAGCTTTTCATTTCCTGAATTATTATTCAAATTGGTTTGCTCGTGAGCTTTAAAACGAATAATGACTAAATTTTCTTTGATTTTTAAGATTTTAGTACCTTTTAATAATTTTATATTTAAAATGAAAATATTAAAGTAACTTACATTTTTTAATTAAGAAAATTGTAAAGTAAACCAAAAACAAAACTACGCAGCTATAAATATTGAGCTAAATATATTAAAGTCGAACACGAATATTATAAATTTACTGACAAAACTGCCTGAAGCAAATATACTGTAATAATACATAGGATTTTGTTTCATAATACAACGTGGTATGGTTTATATCTGTATAGCACTCATTTTGATTAACTTCTAATAATAGAAAACTGAAATTCTCTATCATTGGAAACAAGTCATATATTTAAAGAAAGTAAAGGTCGAAAGTCTGAGCGGAAATAGTTTATTTTAATTCAAAATAAACTAAAAATGGCTATCTACTTCAGTTGCAAAGTGGGTATAGTAGTTTTAAGAGGCCAAATATTTTTATTAACGCCTTCTAAATAGAGGTAAAAAAATAATTTTATGTAAAAACAGGTTTTGTGAAAGAAGCAGAACATAAACAACGTAGAAATAAAATACTCCGTTATACACTTTGTGTATGAGTGGCGGAAGTTAGCGCCGCGTCTTGTGTTTACCAGAATAGAAACCACATTTATGCGCTGAAGGTTTCACACACGCTGTTTCACTGTACCATTATGGAAAATTTAAAAAGCAACAAATTAAAAAAAATATTTAAAATGTAAAGATTCTCTCTCTCTCATTCTCTTAATTCTCTCTCTAATTCTATTATTCTTTTTATACTTCCGTCCAAATATAATTATATATAAACAAACAGATTTTTCAGCAATTTTTGTACTATTTTCTGTTTCCGACATCCCAAAGTATTTGATAAATATGTTGTTATTTAATATTTTATAAACCAAATAGTCTTTTGTTCCTTCCCTTTGTTGTTTATCCTCAATTGTTACCGGATAGCGAAATTGTTATCTCTTCAGCTGTACCCATTGTGAGGTTTATCATAAAAAGAAATCGTCTGAAAATTTATTGATATTTAGTAAAAACATATTTATATACTAAAAGAGCCAAAGAAAACCAAATTCAAAACGTTTATTATGGACACAGTTTTTATTAGATATATCTCTTGAAGTCTACATGAATGAAAATCTATCCATCAACTATACTGTGTCCAAAATTTAATTGTGGTTCCTCTTCAATACCTCAGAGTGAATATCATATACCTTTGGTTCTTATAATACTTTCATCTTTTTTTACTTATTTCGGCGGAAAATGGGGAACGGAGTGTCTGAACAGGTTCCCTCTGCCTGCCTGCTGGGTGCGGTATACAGCGTGAAGCTGATTTTTTAATTTATTTATTGTTTAGGTTCCCTCGATCTATTGTGCAATATGTGGGATAAATAGAGCGTGAAACTGTAAAAAAATTACTATCTCTTTCAATCAACCTAAGTATAACTAGTATTCATTCTTCTTTCTTTTTATTGTAACAATTTCACTCACACCTGTTATTGGATACTATCATAAATATTTATACGATATTTGACCTCGTTTGAGTTCATTTTTCACTCCGATGAACACTCTCTAACTGTTGGAATCATTGGTTCTTATTCTTTTAGGTTATGTATTTCGAAAAATTGGATTTTAATAATTATTATTTGTTATATTTATTTTAAAATTTTATTAATAATCAATACATTAATATGTCACTTCAATTCTCATTTTTCGTCAGAAAAGAAATCAATGCCATGGTAATGAAAATAATTCTAAATCCAAAATATTTACTTTTCCAGAATATAATTTTAAAATGGATGAATTTGTTAAATGGAATTTGAAGCTGCACCTCGTACTGTTAATTCCTTGAACTACATTTATTAAAATGTAGCAACATAACCAAAACGAATAATAAATTTATTTTAACCATATTTTCACTTCATGTTACTTCAGTAGTGATAGTTTGCAAATAACTTTGAGGGTTTACGCGAGAGTTAGATTAAACTGCGCTACACTGTTTACATTTTCCTATAAATTATAGGGAAATTCGTATGTAAATCTGTACGTAATATATTCAGGACACGTTCAATATACGTATTAAATTCTTAGATCTAGTTCGAGACGACATAGGGTTATCTAAAAATAGACTTTCGTGTACTTTCAAAGCTTAATACTTCGTATATATTATTAAATTGATTAATAAAAAAATAACAATTTAGGTATATAATATAACAACCAATAAAAAATGAGACCAGTCGCATGAGACTGTAAACGGGACAGGTTGTGGGTTCCCACTCGAGGAAATGAAATATTAAATATTTCCACTTCTTCACACAATACCTCCAGAAATCTGCGGTGAAAAGAAAGAAAGTGGGGAGAGAAGTTTCTCAACAGCCTCTCAGCCTCTTTAGCCTCTCTACAGCCTACAGCATAAAGCTGAAAAAAAAAGTTGTAACAAAAAAATATGATTCTCATTAAAACGAGGAAAAAAATGTCATATTTCAGTAATTTCAGGCGATTGTGAAAGTAGCCAGAAGATTTTCACGGCATATATTATCTATCAATTACCTGCGAATACCCCCAGGAGGGTTGATATTAAGGAACAAAGGCGTTGGCCATCTATAAAAACATTTATCCTAGCCCACGGTAGTTAATGACCTCATTTGCTGAATCATAAAACTTTATTTTCTGTATTAAGTTTATAAATTATTTTGTTTTGTATTATATCTAGTATATATAGTATTAGAAATCAAGAGTCTAATTGTATTCACAATATCATTATCATTGAGTAATTTGCAAACTACACGTTGATGACGAGTGAATATTCATGTAAATACCGGGCTTAACCTTGTTTACATGCAATCAAGCATTTTAGTATTGTTATACAAATTTTGTATGAACTCACTTATTAATCTAGGGCTCGAAATGGAACACATCTTTGGAAAAAAATAAATTTCTAATAGATGTTGGCCTTTGATTCGAGCTAATATTTGTAAGTATTTGTAACTGTTGGGGAATAGAATTAGTAAAATGTCTTGATAAGAATTTTTTTTGCTTCACGCTGTATCCCGCATACAGCTGGGTAGGGGGGCCGGGGAAAATGTTAAGAGACTTCGTTTCCCATTTTCCGCTGAATTTTGGAGGCCTTGAGTGACTGGTGTAAGAACTCACCGCCGGGCTTTGCCTCGACACCAGAGCGAAGAAATGGAAATATAAGTTTGAATAAATATTTCATCTCCCCGAGTGAGGATTGAACCCATAACCATCGCGTTACACTCACAGCGTCGTAGCGCAACGGCACAATCTAAAAAATAGTAGAAAATGTAAATAGAAAGGTCAAAATAAATTTAATAGATTATGCAATTCTACAAGTAATGATCATTTTTTTAATCTTCCTTTTACTTATTCCAATGTTTATGACTAGACTTAATAACACCGGTATTGGATCGTAAAACGTAAACCGAAAATACTGGCAGTAAAGTTAGATTTGAGTTTATTTAGGACAAATATATCTACATAAATACCCTGACCCTCGTAAAGTTAGGGGAGTTGCATTTATTTAGTTGATATTAGTTTGAAAGCTTCACTTAGGAATAACCCATATAGGAAAAAAAGAAGCAAATAATATTAAAATAGATGAAATTCTTAGGTATATGTATATGTAGAAAAAATATAATTATAACTTGTATTTTTCTATTTGGTTTCCTATTCGTCTTATGTGAGCTTATAACTTTCCGTTTACCCTCATTTTTGTTATAGAAAAGACAAGGCCAACGTGTTCATTATATCACATTAAGTAAGACAGACAGACTTTAAACGCGAAACCCAATCGGGATTTTGAATAATTTTCATTTCATCATTTTCGTCAGTTCCGCCCCTCCACACGAATTGTAAATTAGGCTAAAAGAGAGGAATGGTATGTCTTACCACCAGGTTCTCTCTGCTATATGTAGGATTATAAAAAGTGTGAAATTATAAAAAATACATTTTTCTCTGTGTTAGAAAGAAGAAAAAAGCGATAAAAAGTACGATATAGTATAATAATATTTCTAGTTCTAAAATTAGAAAACTTATTTACCATTTTAATTAAATTTTCTTAGTTTCCAAAGGAGCAGATAACCGTTATGAATAGTACACGGGACATTTTAAAATTCATAGCAACGAGGCAACGTAAAGGGCAAAGGAAACAAATGCATATTTAATTTTATCACATTCTGTGAAAGAGTGTTTTTCCGAATTCCTTTAAAAAATGAGTCTCTTGAGTATTGTACATAAAAATTATGTTTTAATCTTTATAAGTATTTTGTTGTAGAATTGAAATTGTATTTTGCCTGTACATAAATAATTAAGTAACAAATTTATTAACTGTATTACTTAATAAAAAATGAGTGAAGGAGTCTTGGGAAAAAAAAAATAGTGAAAAGCTTGAAAAATAATTTTAAATTATTTGACGCGAACATTTTTTATGTCAAGTACTTCAAACGGCCATATTTATACATACAGGTAGGTATTTTTTCTACACTCGTAAGGTACATACAGTACGATCAAGGACTCGTGGCCGCCCTGACGTTAGCTTTACAAAATCTATGCGCATTGTTTCTCTCGGAAACAAAATATTCAAAAGTAAGAAAATATCTAAAATTAAATCTGCGCAGCCATCTACAGCCGACTTCAGGGCGTTCGTGACTTGTTGACCGTACTGTAATATAATATGTCGATCACGTTTGCGTAATAAAAGGGGCATGTTGACAACAAGGCGTCACTGTCGACATGTTTACAATTATTCGCTTAGGTTCCTTGCATTTTAAACTAATGTTCTACCATATTTTAGCTTGGTTGGAGCAACTATAGAATTATTTATACTATTTGCCGTAAGCTGTAACTGGTTGAAAACGAGAGAAGTTCAGAGCAGTGCCTGGGACGCAACCCAAGTGTAGATTGCAGTCGCTCTGAAACGCATATTCTTACTTAGTTATATGGAATCATATTTTTTGTAATCTGTTGAAGGATTTTCGACAAAAAAAAAATACAATGCGGATCACATGAGACTGCGTAAACATACGAGTTTGACTATAATATCTATAATCAATATTTCTGTATGTAAATATGAGCTTAAAAGCTTTAAACATATGTAGGCCAGTCATAGCGCAGGGGCACTCTAGGAAATAAAACATTTTATATTTTAGTAGGTTCGAGACTAAGCGCGGTGTTGAGATCCGCTATTCAACACGCAATGCTCCTGAAATCTGTGGAAAGTGGGGAGCAAAGTGTCTTAACAGTAGGCTTTTTCTGCCTACCTACATGCGGTATATAGCTTGAAGCTGAAAAAAAATGATTTTAAGTTCTATAATTATACTGTATTACAAATCATAAAATAGGTTTACTCTTTTATTAAAGACATATAGACGAAAGTTGTATACAAAACTTCGTAATTCACAAAATCCCTCACGGTAATCCATTTACGTAATTCTATTTTATGACCTTTTGCACTACAGGACTTTTTAGATACGATCTAGCGATTTTCCTTTTGGACGTCTTCTAAGTATCGTTATGTGGTTTCTTTTTATATAAAGGTTATCTTTTTTACCATAAAAACACCTTACTTTTTAGTATGGCTCCGTATTTTGTAATATTTGGGCTCTTAAGTTCCTTATTGGAGGTTCTATTGTTGAAACCGGAACCTTTTTTACGAATGGCATATAAAAGGGTCCTTTAGGGTCCAATTAGTTAGTGTGTGGTGTGAGTGCACGCATCGTTTTTGGTTCAATTTCTACTGAGAATGTTTATCAATATATCACGATTTAAATAATCATAATTCACATTCTTATCGTGTCATTCTTGTTGTGTATTGATTAAATTATTATTATATAGTGTTATACCAGGATAGGTGAAAAATAACAACAACTTGTTCGTCCATAAACATTTATTAATATAATATATCATTTTCCATTATCCAATATAGTATTAATACAATTATGTTCCATTAAGAACGTATATAATAAGAAACTACATATAGATGATTCTACTAGGCTGCAATACCATATACCCCTGTCCGAGAGACGCATAGAGTACGTTAAACATTCGTTTTATTATATAAGAATTATATTTTGACACATTAATATGTATTTTAAAACACTAAGTTGCCAATCGCAAATAAGTGACGTCATTTTACATAAAGGCTTATTATAGCGTCCTTCACCAAGTTTCTCTATACCAAGTCTCTTATATGACTAGAACATTTATTTTTAAAAGTTACATTTATATTTTTCTATTTTGTATTTAGCTACTTCCTATTGACATAAGTTTACCACCAATTAGCAGCTACTGTTTCTACTTTAGCTTACTTAACTCTACATACATACATTGTAATAGAATAAGCTGCTTGAGGGAGAGGGTTCATGTCAAAATAAAAATGGAACTGAAATGTCCAAGAACCCAGTGCATCAAGCAGTTTCTTGGTTCTGATCGGTCGAGCTTAATGTCGGAGCATACTGATTGGGCAATAAGGCTGGGTGATTGCCCAACCAGGTAGGCGGACACTCGACGCAATCAGATAGAACAAAAGACAGAAATAGAGTAAACTAAACGTCAAAGAAACATTAGAGAGTTATAATTTAGTAAAATGGTCCAAAAATATCTCCAAACTAAAATCTACATCCCTGTCTTTCGATTCAAATGTCTAGATATGAGGGGATAAATATTGAAGCTAACGCAACGGGTCCGGTAAAAATGCTGTGGTCATTTGGTGCAGCTAGGTGTTGGCTGCGAGGGATGTTACAGGGTTGCTTTCACCCCCATTTCTGGAAGAGGCCCATTCGCTGACATCGGCAATTCGACCCCCAGAGGTTGCATCGGCAGGAGGACGAGTGGCAACAGTCTCCGGGACGATGGTCACAGTTCCCCCCACGCCGTATGCACGCACGCCTGAAAACGTAGATCAGCGACGAACGTCTGAAACCACATCATCGAATACTAGCCTAAGTGTATGTCCGAGCCCCAGATTTTCTGGATATGTACCAATTTATTTAATTGCCATTAATAAAATGCAGACCGAATATTTGTTAGATGTATTGTTTTTTTGTGACTTGTTTGAACCAATATGATAATTTCTTAAAATATTTTTTTTTCTAAGCTTGATTCAATTAATATTAATGATTTATGTAGATAATAATAAAATTAAATAGTAATTGTTATTCGAATTTAAATTCTGCTTTAAATTAGCATTTGCTATTAAATTATTCAAATCTCGGATATGTAGATATAAAATACTACATACTAAAATATTTATCTTATATATCTTATTATACAATTCTACCAATATTTATTTAAGAACATACATGTTAGTAAAATGATACTCACTTGCCAACATCTTGGAGAAGTTGCAGGTCAGCAGGATCTTCTTCATAATCAGGTCCAGTTATTTCGATGTCTTCGTCACCTAAGTACAAAGAATATTTAAACTTTAATAAAAAATATTG
>JAKRZM010000541.1:109861-185936 GCA_036379175.1 Heliconius cydno galanthus | reverse complement strand
GATTTGGCGATAACTTCAACCTTCATTACGGAGTCAAATAATTTCTTCACGCGTCGATAACGACAGTTCAAATTCTTTCGGCATGTTAGCTTCAAGATTTTTTCTGAACACTAAACAAATGTCTCGTTATTAGAATACGTTTCCCGATGTTCTCATGAATACATACAATGTTCACATTTTACCTAAAGTGACAAAATGTCGCGGGAATAACATTGTATCTAGGGAATGGTTGGTGTGCAAATACTTATTTGACTTTAAAAAAGGTGTTTTTACCATCTAATTTTTTTATTTCTATTTTCTAAGAATTTTTAATAATCAATTCTAAATATATATAGATTAAGCTATTAAATACAATAATTAACTGAAATCATTCTGTGTTTTTCTAGGGGTAATTTCAAAAAAATTAGGTGTGCAAATACTTTTTTTACCCACTGTACATATGTTTCTGATTGAGTGATTGTTGTTTATTCACTGAGTTTTCGATATAATGGTATCAAACTTTAATTTTGTTGGGTTACATCTTATTATTTATATAATAACTTCCTTTATATGTAAACGAACGAACGATAAGAAAGGCTATGTAGTAAATAATGTTTACAAAAATAATTACTGACTCCAATTGAACCTGAACTCTGATTTCTTGAGAGGCTTGAGCACCGCCAATACAAAGTAATAATAACAATTTATTTGTTTTACAATTTTATCAATAAATATAAAATAAACATACACAAACCTGGATCAATATACGAGGCGTATGAGTACTGGTTCGCAAGCAGTAGAGCCGCTAGCGCCAGCAAGAGAGCGCTGGCGCGCGGCATCCTGCCCACCCGCCAACCGCTGCTTGCCTGTTGAATGACATGTTATATTTAGTGGAAAATGGAAGTGTCTTAATGGGAACGGAAGTGTCTCAATATCAGGTTCCTATGGCATATTTGGCGTATATATTAATTGGTACTAAAATCTACAATGTTTATATCTTACATTCTTTAAGTATAAATATAATTTATGAAATATTGTAACATGGTGCGAGTTCCGTTCCCACTACATCAAAATTTTATAAGTTTTCTAAGATGCTTTTTGAAACTGATGATTGGGCAATACGTAAGTTATTCTTAAAACTAAATTTACTTACCTAATATGGAGGTTATCATGTCCTGTTAAATAGTTCTGTGTTGGTATTTTCATGATATATCTTCTAGAGGTACATTATTTAGATACGTAATTCTTATTATATAATTAATTGTATACTTTACGCACCACAATTGACTGTATTATTATATAGATCGTCGTCTTTTAGTTTGCTGATGTGTAAATAATATTTTTTTTGTTTATTACTTTAATAATATGAATACCTTTAACTTAATAGATAATTCTCAAATTAAATTTAATTGTAGGAGATGAAATGTGAAAGAATGAAACGAAAAAGATTGGGCTTAGTTAATAATTTTGATAAAAAAGTTAAGGCAGTGTGGATTATAAGCCTAAGCTTTTTCAAAAAATTATTATCGGACCGCGCACGCCTTCTGTAATGTTACACCTTTGATGGAAAGTGTATCAATTTACTTTAAAAGAGAAGCTAAGCTTTACTTGTATTTTTAATGATATACTATTTGGAACCATTTATCAATAGGTGATACATTTAACAAAATTGAATGTAATTAAATGTACATAAAATAGAAAATATACAACGCCGTGCTATTACTGTGTACCAATTATTCATATTTTCATTAGCCTTATTAAATTCGCATCATTTGTATTACTTTCACACATCAACAGGTAAACTCTACTCTCGATCATGGACTATATGAGTAGTACAAAGCCTTTATAGTTCATTGATTTTTTTTCAGTTCACTGAGATTAACGAACTACTAACTACGTCCTAGTGATGTCTATGCAAAATTTGAGACTCCTAGCATTTGTAGTAACGAAGTTTCATACAAATTTTCGACCCCAAAAACAACCCCTTCAAATCGAATATTGCAAATTCCCGTCTTAGCGAGCACCGTCTTATAAGTAACTCCTATGCAAAATTTGAGATTTCTAGCACTTGTAGTTTCTGAGATTTCGTGATGAGTGAGTGAATTTTCGATTTTATATATATAGATTTAATATCAAATTGTGTTAAATTAGTTTTTATAATTGATTATATTTTTTGTAATGATAGCAAAAACCAAAATATCTATGTGTACCTACCTACAAATAGACTCTCTTTCTCTCTCTAGAAAATATTTAAAAAAGGATTCTTGACAGATCGATATACAGACAAACTAGTGAATAATAATATAATTCTATTAAGGTACAGAAAGAATCCTAAAAATAAAATTTTATACAGAAATCCCTTATAATTGATCTTATAAAAGCTTCAACTAATCAAACTACTCTATACAAGTAGATCTTGATTATTGCATTCACACCGACTAGACTTGCGGTGGACGGTAAAGTTTTGCTCTGTCGGTCACAACTTGGAATTTAGTTAACGTATATTGTATATGTTAAACGCGAAATGTAACTACAAGTTATATTGAAGTTCTGTCCTGAAGTAATTTGCTGGTATGACAGAGATATTGACAACTGGGCTGGTTTCCACCGCGGCCTATTAACGACTACGTTTAACTCGCAAGAGTAAAACTGCATACTTGTATTTCCACCAATAAGTAGTCGGAAAGGACCAAGTGAGCTCCCACAATTGGTTCTTTCCACCTGGCCTGTGCAGTTATCATATTTTAAGATTTAAATATAATTAAAACAAAAATCTCATTTGAAATTAAAAAAACCAAACAGTTTACATAATAAACTAAACAAAAAACTAAACGGAAACTTAGTAAACTTGTGACTTAAGTTATAAGTTTTGAATCATCGAGTTAATTTAGTGTTTAAAATTTCCCAACATCTTGCTCTGAATCACTTCAAGCGTTCAAGCAATCAAACTTATTTAAAGGACTGCGGTGGAATACCGTCTTCAAGAGAACTTAATAAGAGGTACTCTCATCGGTATAAATTAAGTTGATAAAGATACACATACAATATATATGTATATGGAAAATATATAGTTTTATTTGAATGGGACCCATTCCTGGGGATAGCCACGTCGTTTTTTGTTAAATAGATGTTTTTGTTAATGCTCTTTGGCTGATGGAATTATTTTAAGTGCTGAGGGAGAAGAGAACAATAATTTTCTTCTGCGTAAGCTGAAAGTGCGTGCAGTTAATAATATATGTATAATCCACTCCGTTCCCCACTCTTCTGAATTCTGGGCATTGCGTGTTGAGTGGCAGAACTCAACGCCGCGCTTTGCCTCGACACCAGAGCGAAGAAATGGAAATATAAATTTAAATAAATATTTCATCTCCTCGAGTGGGAATAGAACCTACAACCAGTCGGTTTTACAGTCATACTATGTGCCATTTTGCAACACGACTGGCCTCAATAAACCATGTACGTAATATTAAATTCATATTCTACTAAACCACGATTCGGCAAGTATATTAAGTGGGATCCACCCCAATATTTCCAATTTCCATAATAAATTGAAAATTCAAACAGTGAACGATCGGTCACTGAGCTACAACTCGATTGGGACGGATATAAATTAATTTTGCTCCAACTTAACACTTGTCAAATTAGAAAATATGTTGGCAACAAGCGATAAAGTAAAATTAATTTGTCTTATATATTTTTTAAACACTTTTAAAGGCGTTATATTTTTTTTATAGTATTCATGAGAATTTTTTTTTACCATTGCAAATATATTCTGTGATACAAGTGAAAACAAGCTGGTCAAATAAAAGTGTTATAAATTGGATATTCTAATATATTCTTTTTTAGTTTCACGCTCTATCCCGCATATAAACCTAAAACCTAGTGTTAAGACAGTCCGCCCCTAATAAGACATTTTTGTTTTTAACTTCTGCTGAATTCTGAAGGCATTGCATGATGAGTAGCGTAACTCAACGCCGCGTTTAGTCTCGTAACCAGGGCGGGGAAATGAAAATATCAAACATTTAATTTCCTCAAGTGGGAACCACAATATGTCGCGTTTACAATCTCACGTTGTTCCCCTGTGCCACCTAATGTTAATATACTCCGTTCTCCATTTTTCGAATTATTTTCATACTATTGCGTGTTAGATGCTAGAATTGAACTTTCGTTAAGGCTCGAGCTTAGACTCGTATAGTTTATAGCTTCGAGCACTTTCTGTAGCAGTCGCAGCACTTTTCGTAGACAAGCGTCTTTTTTTATTTTTTAAACTATATAATTACTATTAAGATACGTAAACGCGACTGGTTGAAGGTTCAATTCCCACTCTAGGAAATGAAATATTTACATATTTAAATTTATTCACTCTGGTGTCGACGCAATGCCTTCAGAATTCGTCTTCAGAAGTCTTAAAACTAGGTTCCCTCTACTTACCTTGAAGCGTGAAGCTGATTTAAACTAAATATTATTGTATTGTCGATTTTATATTGTATATTAACTATGAACAAAGTTCTTACGCACCACATGCGTTAATTAAACAATACTTAGTTATAAACTACTATATTTAATCCAAAGTTAAATGCAAAGGGTTTGTTGTATTTGAGTTAGAATTAACGAAGTTTTAGTGTAAGCTCAAACACACGCCTCCTATTGTCGACGTCTAAGTTGTTCTGTTTGAGTTGTTAGTATCGCGTTGACATTACACTCAAAATATTGTATGACTGACATGTTTAATTAATAAGTTATATATGTACTAGTACATACATACGAGTGTATAAGTAAAGATATGAAAATAGTTCTTAATTGGAATAAAAGGTTCTATATATTTTTTAGTTTTATCTTTTAAGCAGAGAAAACTTAATGCTAAGATGCTCTGAACCTAGATTTCGAGACGAAGAGGCTAAGTTCATTAAAAAAATCCTTTTTTCTGAAAAAGTTTATAGTTGTAAGTAATAAAATACATTAACAAAACATTGGCCATTTATTTCGTTGCAGAGCGCGGCGTTAAGTTCCACCACTCAACACGTAATTCCTCTAGAATTGTGCGGAAAGTGGGGTGTGGAGTGTCTTAATATTAAGCTCCGTCTACCTACTGGGATACAGTGTGAGTAAAAAAAAAAACAAGATATTTATGATATGCTATTTTACTTTAGACAGACTTATCTAACCTAATATTGAAGTTAGACAGTTATTTCAGCGCGAAATTCATAATGGCGAACGCTATTATTTCTCTCACCCAGCTAGTGTAAATAACTATCTGGAACTACCGCAAATTAATATACCAATATTTTATTGCTTGAACCGCCAATCCAATTTCAGTAACGATTTTCTGAAGTTTATTCATACCCTGAGTGGGAATTGAACCCACAACTAGCGATATAATCATAGAGAAGACCGGAAAATGTAGCTTTACTTAGGAGTGAGATATTATTTATTCAACCGGTTTGGGTTATTCCGTATTAGAAGTTAATCCTAAAATACTTTTACTGTACCAGTATATAATGAGTTTTCCTCTATCCGCCATACATCAAAGTAAATAGATCGTCAATAGAGAAAACAAACCGTCTCCTTTTTACGCTTCATCTATTTGATTGATTTTGTTTTAGTTATATTGTTTAATTATACGAATGTCGATACATTCATGTATTTACGGACAGTTCTTTTGTTAAGATATTTGTAGTATAAGTATATATGAACGTGGTATATCCTTTTGTTATTTCATTCGAACGTGAGGTTAATGCTGTTAACCCTACTGGCTTTTACATCGACACTGAGTGGGGAAGAGGGTACTCTGTTCCTAAGAAATCGCAAGCATTACGTGCCTTTTAGAGAGAGGGTCATCATTCGTTATCTATCTTTTATTTAGAAGCTAAAAATGTTATACGCTTTTTTCTGCATAGCACGATATACAGAGGACACCTGGTGTTGGGGCACTCTGTTACCGACAAGCCACTCAATTTTTGATAAGTAAGGCAATCAGTGGCAGAATTCAACGTTTCGTTTCGACTAACTAAATGAAACAATTTTAATATTATCAAGCCCTCGAGTGGGGATCGAACCCATAACCATCGCGTTTGTAGTCACACTCTCTACGATAACCTCTGTTTTAAAGCTATGTAATTAAATATTACTTAAAACAAACATCTACGGTCTCTGTTTACATACTTTGTAAATTTAAAGGAAAATATTACCAAAATGACAAAGAAATAGGAATTCTTGTGAAAACAATGAACCGTTAATGAAAAATTATAATGGGGACCGAAAAACGAAGCCTTAAACTACAAAAGATTTTTTTCCTTGAAATAAATGTTTTATATTTTAGATGGTATATATATTTCACGTTTGTTTAGCGGATTTCGATCTAAATTATTCAATAGGATTTAATAGCAAATTAACATTGAAATGTATCGGCTTAGGTTAGCATTAAAAACGAAGGATGATCTCATTTTACTTACAGTGAATGTGTTATTTTAATCAATATTATTTATTTAAGTCAGTATTATAGCTTAAATATAATTTGGGTCATTAGTAAGAGAAAACGTAATATCAGGACACTTTGTTCTCCGCTTTTCATCCAAATAAGAGTACTGCGTGTTGAGAGCCGTACTAATTTAAGTCATTTTGGTAAGTACCTATTATTTATATTAATATTACAAGCTTAATTTATTGAACGCGCTAATCTCAAATAATAATCTCTATAATCAATGTTTTCCTCTTTTTAGCTTTACGTGGTATCTCATAAATATAGAGGGGTAAGCGAAGATATCCTGGGAACCTAGTGTTAAAACACTCCTTGTCCTTGTCCCTGTCACCCACAACTTATTTCGTTTACAGTTGCACGCTTGTACACCTGTGCTTACTGGCTTGAATTGAACGTTTTTTTGAATTAGATAGTCTATTTATTGAGGGCTATTATGCAACTTACACTATTCTTACACAAATACTACGAAGCAATAAAACCCTATAAATATCACATTGCCGCATTGCTATAGTTAAATTTAAAAAAAGCAATTGACACCAACACTTATTGATGCTGCTGCCTTGAAACAACACACGAGCGTGTCAGTCTCGAAACGTGATATATTCTAAATTGGTTCTGGATCCGGTTCCATTCACTGACAGATCCGATACGTAAAGCTGCTGGTGTCAGTAAGCACTGATACTAATACTGGATAGGATAAGAGTACATGTATTGAACATTGCAGCGTTGGAATACAACTTGAAGATTATTTCATTACTAGAAAACATTTGCTTTAAATATTGGAAATAAATTGTATCGAATTAAAAAATAAATAAATAGGGAGAAAGCTATTGTATCGAAATAAGCTCCACCTAGATATTTTTTTCAGCAATATGTTACTCTTACAAAATATCTTTGTTCGAACATTCAAAACGTATTGTATTGAAAATTAGGCGGGAAATGAAGAACGGAGTGTCATAACACTAGGTTCCATCTGCCCACCCTGCTATATGCAGTATCGAGCGGCAACCTAAATAAATAAATATATATATATGAGTAGCGAAATTTTAGTTAAGTCTTTCTATATACCCATAGGTAACAACTAAAGCTGTAACTGCCATATCAAAGTTTTGATATGGCAAGACGTAAACATATACGAAGTTGGCAAGAGCGTTTGGACATATAATCCAAGAAGTTGCTGGTCTAATGTACGCGGTACTTATAACAGATTACAAGAACTTTTAATATATTAAAGTGTTTACATAGTTATATTAAAGTAGGAGAGAAATATGACTCACAAGTAAAAATTTAATTCTACTCTTTGTATTTTTAGCTTTGGCTTTAACCTGAGGAGAAAAAAATTGGTGAAAGAAAATAACTTACATATTTATATAAATTTATATATTCTAGAGGTATGTGCTCGAGGTAACTGTGCCTGCCGGCACACCATAGTTCAGTTAGTAATCAGTTCAGATAATAATAACATAGTTCAGTTTTTTTTTTAATATTTATATTTATATTTATTTTAGTATATTTGTTAAGAAAAACAAATATAAAAACTAAAATGTTATCATATTTTATTACATTTATCTCTATAGAAGCTTGGATCTATCCCATTATTATTAAATTAAAAACAAAATAAATGTATATGTAGTGAAATTAGTTAGACATAAAGTGGATATAATGTAAAGTCAGTCTCTCGGGTAATGAATGGCCAGAGGTATATTATAATAGGCTCTTAAACGGCGATGTCAGTTTGAAACAGCAATGCTTAGAAGTTATTAGATACCTCAGGAGGGAAGCCAAATAAGGATTTTTTTTCAACCCAGGTCTTTTCATAATAACTGGATGAAATGAATTAGTTAAAAAAGACAAATAATATTAAATGTGCAAATTAAAGATGATTTTAGTGAAAACAAAACAATAAAAGTAATTTAAGTAATGATTGAACATAAATTTTTTTGACTCGAACGTTTTCTTCTAAGAAAGACATATATCAGTATAAGACGCAAGGACACCGGGTACTTACGTCTTTTTTAACACTTTTGATTAAGATACATGCTATCCATGCATTTTATATATTTTGCTATTAAATTAAAAATCGATTCCTCGCTACAGTATAACTCTAAAAATATGTAATAAAAAATCAACGGATTTCTACGTAATCAGTACTATTGATCTAACCTTTTTCTTATATTGAGAATGTAGACGCGACAACATTTGGTCCATTCGTTCCTGTGTAGTTGTTGTTGGCAGAACTCCAAGATAGGGGCCTTACTTTTTCAAATAATATGCGGCAATGGCTTCTTTGTGGGTCAACTTTTACAATACTACTATATATTAAGAGGCAAATTGATAGCAATATGTATTCTACTACACAAACTGCTTGTAAAATTGCCATTTTTTTGTTAGTATCAGATTTGTTGTTAAAATTATATTTCTTATTTTCACATATCTCCCACATTACTCATTTTTTTGATATTGCGAAACTTAATGCAGCGTTTTATCTATTAGAGCATACTTCGATAGATAAAACGAAAATATTTTAATATAATCACCCCCGGTTAATGATTGCACTTACTACTGTCACGTTTACACTTTGACCCTCTGCCACTACGCCACGACCGCCTTAATAATTCACATATTTATAAAATATATTATTATAAAATATCTTCAACCTATGACAAATCTCACTCATTAAGGGTAATTAGAGCCAGTCGGTGTGATGATTCCCTCGTAAGACCTATTTCACGGCTCACAGCATGTGATCATTTGCAAACTGATTGAGGGTTGTTTGCATCTGGTCGATTGCTATTAAGACCCCTTTAAAAGTAAAGTGGAATTAATATCGTATAGATTATAATGATAGAATAGAAGAGATGTGTTAGATTATGTTGGAAGTAGTATTAGTGTAGTAAGTATTAAAATATCAAGAAAAAGCAATCCAAATATCTGGAGTTAAAAACCTGTAGATAATTATGTCTCCTCCTAAGCCTAGAAGTAGCAAATAAAAAAAAATAGATTTACAATGAGAAACAATATAAAAATAGAAAGTAAATTAGTTTACACAATTGGTTAATTTTAGTGTTTGTTCTGACGCCTGTTGCTTAAAGTAATAATACGAGTATGTCGGTGTGGATTCAAATCGATTTCAGTGAAAATAATATTTTAAGAAATTATAATAATAATTTTAAGTAAGCAATATGATGGAAATTAATTTTCTATAACATTTTTTTGTCTACATATAAAAATTAAGGTTTTATGATGATTAATTAATAAGAAACAATCTAAACAATAATACTATAGGCAAAAGTTTCAAAAACCATTAGATACATTTTATATTATAGAAGGACGTCTTTAATTAAAAAGAAATCGTCGTAAAAAAAGACACAGTCGAAAGTAATTGCGAGAGAATAAACGATTTCTGTGTTCATGTCCAAAAATAAATTGTGTGTACTCTGAATGGAGTGCGGAAGCTTGTCGAGGACTCTTTGATACCGAAATGACGGGAAGCGTACAAAAGATATCTTTATTTGTATGTAATTTATCAAATAGCGGTTGTCGTTTGATTAAATTGATTGTATAATTATTTCAAAGGACATAATTAAAGTAATTTGAAAACCTTTACTGTACACTACGTACAATGTACAATAAACACTTCGTTCCCAAGTTTTCCCCTAATTTTCGACATGCCTGTTGAGTGAGGAATTCAGCACCACGTTTTATCTATTTACCAGAGCGAAAAAATGAAAATAAGTCATTCCCTCACATGAGAAACGAACCCACACTCATTGCCTTTACACTTCAGTAAACATGACGTTTGGGACTTCAACGTAAAAAATGTCAGTCAAACACCGTGAATACCAAATTATCACTAGACGAAAAACGCATTTCAGCGAAATCGTATTAGAGAAAGGCAAACATTGAACATGTTCTCGGTAATGACATTGTGACAGTCAACGTATTTTGTGATAAAAATGTACCATATATAAAGCGTATAGGTTTTGAAGACGCATGGAAATATTTCCCACAAAAATATGTTATATACCCTCTTATAAGTAGTCGTCGTCAATTTTCGCTTAGCGATGAATTTTCTTTTGTTTTTTGGGGTGTACCTACACAATTTAGCGTCTTTCGGTTGTGATCTTTGGTTTTGGTGATTTATACACATATAAAAATCAGCTTCACGGTGTATTCCGTACACAGCAGGGTAGGTAGAGGGAACCTATTTTCTTATGAATGAAACTATTTTTTAGGTAGACTCTACCTGTGACAATGGACTATAGTAAAGTATCGATGTTGGGTTTCCTAAAATATCCAAATCTATGCGACTAATTCATTACAGAAATAAACTGAATTCTGACTAAAACGTTTAAAATATAAACATTTACTTCTAGTATGAGTCAAATCTATAACCGTCGTCGTGTGATATAAGCCACATTCTAACTTCACAACGGCGGCGTCTAAGTAATATAAAAATAAAAAAGTAATTACAAAATGTTATCTAACAAATTAATCGTTGGCCAAAATCAAAAGAGTTTAAAAATTTTATCTCAATCAAAATTACCATTTTATTATAAGCTACCCCCAATCGACGCTACGGTAAACAACCCTTCCGTAAAATTGGCATTATGTAGATGTCAAGAATAAAATTAATGGATGACAGATTGATGGATTAATTATTTTAAATATTCATTTAAAATTGGTGATATGTGCTGTTAAAATGTATGACCCATACAGGATGTTCCAGAAAGGGAAGTACAACTTTAAGTACAAAAGTTTCATTTAACATGAAATGAACTTCAATTAAACATTTATTTCAGCTTAACATGACAATTATGTTTATGAATTTTAATGTTACATATTATACCTATCGTATACCAAATATAACACCAAAAGTTCTAAATATTAACGGAATTATGTAAATACCCTCATAGAAAACCTAAAGGAAAAATATACAAAATGTTACTTTTCTCAACAAATAAAGGCCAGATTTTTCCTTATCTCTTATACAGCATCCCTTGGGTAGTAGCTGGGTTTTTAGATATAATGTGTCTAAAATGATATATTACTTGTATAGTTGTTTTAAGTGTATGATTCTTGTTTTAGTATGTGAATGTAATATTTATTTACTTAAAATAAAAAAGAAGCAGATGAAGCCGCACAGGGGCCACCAGTAATTAAATAAACTTACACATTTTTTTTCTTCACACTGTATCCTACTTATAGCAGAGTAGGCGGAGAAGATTCTCCACTTTTTATCAAGCACTTTCTATCAAGTGGCGGAACTTAGCGCCCTGCTTTGCCTTGTTACCAGAGCTAGAAAATTAAAATCTTAAATATTACAATCATACGCTTGAACCCCTGAGCCATGACGGCTGCAAGTTACGATTATACAACAGTATTTTTATATACCGGGATTTTATATACCGCTTTTTTATATTTTTATATCCAGCGCTATTTTATATTTTTATATCCAGCGGGAAACCGCTGGATTCAAAGGGCGCAGGACCGGACGGAGTGGCGAGCATTGGGGGAGGCCTATGTCCAGCCACCCACCTTAAAAGGCTGATGGATGGATTTTTATATAAGCATACATGCAATGGCGGAGAGACTGTTTTAAGAGATTATCGTGATAGAGAAAAAAATATACATATATGCTGTCCAATTTATTATTAATATCTTTCTGCCTCATAATTATTATTTAATAATTTTAATTTCTCTACAAAATATCAAAGAAGTAAAATTCTTATGAAAATGTACAAATAGCTGCAAAGCTTTGACATAAGGGTTCATTCCGCATTCCACGACAGAAGCCATCAACCGACGGGCATCAACCGGAAACTAAGTCAAATTATAGATCTATTCAGGATCGTAAGTCTCATCTTTTTATCTGTTTCAGTATTTATGTTTACATTTGTTTTATACACAAGTTTAACTGTAAATGCGATAGGTTGTGGGTTCGATTCTCACTCAGAAATAAAATATTTAATATTTTCGATTCTTGGCTCTGGTGAGGAAGCAAAGCGCGACGTTGAGTTCCTCCATTAAACACGCAATGCATCCGCGAAGAGTGGGGCCTACCTTACTGTGTGCAGAATGTAGCATAAAGCGAGACTTCTTGTTCGCGTTATTTTATGTTCTAGTAGAAAATTTTGGAAATTCTTCCTTATAATCCACTACACTCCCTAACATTGCTATTATAAATACATAATTCAAAGATGTCCTCAAACCCAATTAACATTTTATTTAACCGGAAGAATTAGAAATTCTAAATTTAGTAAATGACGTTACACAGTTAATTGACTTTTCGTTTTACGGTAATTAAAATTAGCAGTGGAGGACGTAAAATAATTATGAGCCGATTAAAATTTGGGAGGAAAATAACAAAATCCATTTGGGAACGTCTCTTTTTAATAATTAAACAATTATTAAGACTGACTGTGGTTTTTTTAAGGTTTACAATTTATTATGTTGCAGGGTAGGTAGAGAGTGTTAAGGCACTTTGCTTTTTACGTTCCATTGAAATACGAGAATATAAATAAAATCTTTCGAATGAGAAAATCTGAGAAAATCTAATCTAATCTAGTGTTTGTATCCCTAACGGCGTAGTGACAGAGAACAGAGTGAAGTAAAATAAAAGTATAAATGAATACTTTCTTTAATTAAACATGAAAATTGTTTCCACCATAATGAATTATGCATTTACATGCGAATTTTCCTTTATTTGTATTGGAAAGGTCTTACTCGTGTAAGCTTAAGTTGTCCCGCGTTCTTACAAGAGGAAACAAAATATATAGCTACTGTCAATTTGGTTGAGCCTCTAATTAATCCTCTTACAGTTACTTACTCTGTCTTTTGTGTTTTTATAATCATTATTTATGGATGGTTGTATGTAGATGATATTGTTATTGAGAACGTACCATTTAACTAGTAAATGTATTTTTAGATATTAAGAGGAATATTCTTTTAATTTTTTATACGACGGATTTGATATAATACATTGTTTGAGCAGGTCATCCTCCAAGACTCCTTTGCCCCGATCTTGAAATGGACCAGTCCAGTTCGTCTCCATTTCAGTTTCATTACTCGTATATTACAGTGCTAGAGAATGTTTAACTGACTATGCCTTAGATCGTTAGGAGATTGCCGGTTTGGAGACTGTAGTTATGCTAGATTTTATTTCAGGAGGAAGAATATCTATGATTTCTATAATTTTGATATACGCCTTAGTAAATCTTTTCTTTGATGATGATTTTAGTAAAAATAAAGGTAGGAAAGATTTATATTTGTAGTAAAATAAGTAAAAAAAGGCAAACTGGTTGCTTACTACGAGTTTAATAAACGTACACAACATTTACTGGATAAACGACATACCATCACTACATATTTTCTCATATAACGTCCTTTATGATAACAAACCTAACTCGATTTTTCCGCTGGAACGACTTGGATCGTATTATAATATTTGTTACGCTTCTATAAAAGGTTAATAAAATATAGTATTATTAGATTTTGTTTTCGTTATATTCACTTTTCGGGAGAAAGTATGGAAATGTGATAAGAGAGTAGGTACATATATTACTTTTGCCTTCCAAAATATTTAATAAAAACTCGAGGCAGCGCAGCCAGAGAGAACCTAGTGTTAAGAAACTCCATTCTCTACTTTTTGCCGATATTAGAGACATTGTGTATTAAGTGGGGGAGCTTTTAAGATTTATAGTTCAACTTGACTTGAACAGCGTATTAACTGCCGAGCTATAGTTAAAAGCTTATTACTTGTTGTAACAGTTGTTTTATATTCCGTACTGAAATATTTCTTATTTATTCTTCTGTTGTCTTTAAAATATTGATATACCCGCGTCTGTCAATTGACTACTATTATTAATAGTAGCCAATAGTTACTATATTTACTTTGTTATAGTTAATAATAATCGTGAACTTATAAAACTAACACCCAGCTCCTAAGCAAGAATAAACTTTTCTGTATAAAAATATTCTGTGTTATAAAAACTATCTACTACCTCAGGACAGGTATTTCTTATCATAGACTGAAATAAATTTTTAAATTTGGAATTTAAAAATAATATATTATGTATTAATAAAACGTCGTAAGGGACTCTTGACATTAGGCTTCCTTTACCCACCCTGTCATACGGGAGGAAGTGAAGCTGATGAAGCATTTTTTCAGGCTGTATCCTACGCAATGTAGGCTAGGCAGAGGGAACTTGGAGTTATGACACTCCGTTCTCCATTTTCCGGTGAATTTTGGAGGCACTGCGTAACGGGTTAAACGAAATGTTGCGTTACGAACGAAAATATTAAATATTTCACTTCCTCGAGCGGGAATCGAACCCACAACCTGTCGCGTTTACAGGATTGGAATCAATACGCCTCATATAGATGTTAAAGACAATGTAATAATTACATATTATGTAGCTATTTCACATGAATGACGCGCGACTTGTGGAATTTCATTAATTACAGCCAATACACGCGTGTTTATCTAATTAATTGTAAATTCCGGAACGTGATATGCTTATACTTGGAATATATGTATGTACAAATAACATGTTGATCTAATATTAAGATTTTTTTTCGTTATTATTTTTGTATGCTGTTTTTCTTCACGACCATTCAATATTATTTAGTAGATTATGAGTAGATTATTTAGTAGATTAACCTACTTCTTTAAATACTTTGCATTTAGGTGGCTAGGTGCCTTCTTTTAAAAATTAAAAATATCGAAATATCGAATTTGAACCTATTAGTTTATACAACAGACAATAGCTAATCTGTCTTCGATGCTGTATATAATAGAAATGTAACTGACCACTGTGTATATATGGACGATACATGAGAAAAATATTATTCAGGGCATTTATAAATGAAATAGAAACCATAACAAATCTTTTTCTGAAATTTGAACAACTGCGTGAAGAACAGAGGGTTTGAGGGCTTTAATTGTTGTTCTATATCAAGTTCCCTCATTGCAATTGGTTCATAAATGAAAATTTAATTTCAATATTTAGATTATTATATTTAAAATAATAACTACTACAAACAGCTACGCTTTTAACCAACTAAACTTAACGTTACTCGACATTATAATATATACAATAATATATACATATATATAATATATACGACTGAAAACTTCAGAATTACCTGCCTTTAGAACCTGAAAAGCGAAACAACTCTGTGCTTTGTCATTCTAAATTCACATTGTACTTGCCAGATGAAATATTCATAACACTGTCCTATGTTTCCACGTAGCACGTGACAACACATGAGTGCAGGCAATTTATAAGATAGGTTGTATTTTAAATATATATATCATGGTTATTCGTGGTTATTCGTGGTTATTCGTGGTTATATCGTGGTTAGTCGTGGTTATATCGTGGACTCGATAATTTCGTAAAATCGTCAATCACACAATGAACTGGTTGCTATTTCGTTAAAATAACCTACTAATTTTGATCATATCATTGAATGTGATGTGACCATAAAATATTTAATAAAAATAGAGAATTTTGTTTGTTATTAAATAGAAGACAGTATTTCTCAAAACTCTATAATATTATAAATCATAATCTCATTCCAACGAAAGTTTAGGATACTTCCATAATAAATTCGAAATAACATTTGACCTTCCTAAGCTTAATAGACTATTAAAGTTGTTAAAGTACTTGCCGAGCTTAATTCGAGGAAGCTTTAAGTTGAGTAAAAATGTATAAATCGTACTGAAATTTAGATTGTGATTTATTATACTTTACTTTTAAGGGTACCCTAATGTACCTTATCAAACCTAATAGGTCTAAGAATTTTTCACCAGTCTATCACAAAGTCTTTTGGACTGTAATGGATAGGCACGTCAATTATTAACTTTTTTTTTCAGCTTCAGTATGTATCCACCACACAGCAGGGTAGGCAGAGGGAACCTAGAGTTAAGACATTCTGTTTCTGCCAGATCCTGGGGGGATTGCGTGTTGAGTGGCAGAACTCAACGCCCCGCTTTGCCTCGACACCAAAGCGAAGAAATGGAAATATCAACGTAAATAAATATTTCACTTCCTCGAGTGGGGATCGAACCCACCGTCGCGTTATAGTCACACCCTTGCTTGCTTACTTTTAACGTGCTTTTAAATTTTACCGAATGTTATCATTGCATAGTTCCTGCGATAATTTGAGGCATTGCGTGGGCAAACAGAATGACAAAAAGTTCCAGAACGGAAAAATGAAAATAAAATTGAACGTGCAACAACCACATTTTTACTGCCCCACTGTACCATGATGGCGTATGTTTATTTTGAAAAATATTTCTTTATTAAATTGTAGAAATTTCTAATAATATTTGCAAATATTCGTGATTAAAATTCCATTACTTACGGAGCGTAAAAAGGGTCATTCTGATTTTCCACACAGTCAAATGTAAATAGGCTCTGAGCCTGTGAATTATTGACAGTACTTTATTGTTGTTTGATGTTGGCATTATTTCGTTTTATTAATTTAAAGACTAAGTGAATCGTCATATGGAATTCATGTATTACACTGTGTAAAGAACGTAATAATAAAAAAAAACTATCTATTTTGCTCGAGTTGTTAATATAAGTCTAAACGATGTAAATTTGAGAAGTATCTCAACGCAATTAGATGAAAATCTCACTAAAAGAAATATAAATACAAAAAATATTTAAAGTATTTAAAACTATATATCTACATATCAGCTTCTTCGCGACTTAACACTAGGTTCCAGGTTCCCTCTGCGTCTGCTATCGTTTTAAAATTGCCGCTACTACAAAAAAATTATTAAAACCAATCCTTTCCCTTCTATAGAATTATGATAAGATATTCAATTAATCCGTACTCGTGTTCCATCAAAGTGGACGTGGTGTTTGACGTTTAATAACGGCGGAACATTGTTTGCCTTAATGACTGACTTGTAGCTTTGAACTAAGCTTATTGTTCTGTTATTTGGTTTTAATAAAGAAATATTATCAGATTTTCTTATATTGTGAGTTAATTAAACCCAATTTAACGTATTTCTTAGTAAGCAGAGAAAAACTAGTGGTAAACACTCCGTTTTCCACTTTTCTCAGTAATTGATTATTGAAACGTTGCGGGTCGAGTGGTGGAATTCAACATGTAAATAATATCTAAATTTATACAGATAATATAAAATAATAAAAATAAAGAAACTTTCCTTTCATTATAAGTAGATTCCTAAATCGAACAGTTAACAACATTTAACGTTTTATTTTGCTAACGTCGAAAAAGATTCCAGGGAAATCTCTTTGGAAGGATAGGGAAAAATGTGCTTGCTCATTAACACATGTAAAATATACCTTAATACATACACGTAAAGTTCAAAATTGAACATTACAAAATTAATAGGACCTAACACTCGAAGTTGTCAATATTTACAGTATTTAAATAAAAAGAGTGTGTATCAACAAAAAAATACTGATTGAATGATTTGCTGAATCTAAATAAAGTAAGTAATTCTAAATTCTCCCTTCTCGGCATTTTATTTCTTTACTAATATATATATATTTTTTAATTTTTTATCTGTCTTTTTCCATAAAGATAAATAGATAGAAGAGAAATAAAAAGAGAAGAAAGTGATAATTTTTTTAATAATTAATTTATTTTTGTTTTCATGAATCTGCCAGCTTTATCTGTGAAAATTTCAACTGTCTAACTATCACGGTTCATTAGAACCTTCATTAATACGGAACCCTAAAAATCATTTATAACATAGTCGTTTCGTATGTCGTTGTTAAGTTACGCACCCGTAAATGTCATAAACGCAATATCTTCAAACGGTCGGTAATAAGGAACATGTCGCTATAAAATATACTAAAATTTTAGAATGATAGTTTTTACTTTTAAAGTTAGTTTTCAGTCATTTATATTTTAACATCACTGACCTTGACCCTATACTTCCAATATAATTTTATCGACATCATTAATAAATAGATCGTTAGTTTCACATAAATATAGACTTATGTGGATAGATTTATGATAGCTTCGTGATAGATCATTTATTTTATTTATGAGTTGAAGCACAAAGTGTGACTGTTAACGTAAGAGATTGTGAGTTCGATTTCCACTGGAGGTAAGAAAATATGTATTTAATATTTTCTTCTCTTCGCTCTGGTGTCGGGACAAAGTGCAGCCTTAAGTTCCGCCATTCTACTTGCAATGCCTCCGGAATTTAGCGGAAAATGGGCATCGGAGTGTCTTAACTCTAGGTTTACTCTGCCTATCCCGCTGTGTACGGGATATATCATAGTAAAATGAGTATTTAGACGCCGTTGTGACACCGTAGGGCAAAGCAACAGATTTAAAAAATATAAGTATTAGCTAAATAATATATGTTTTTTATAACCGCTTTTAAAATAAAATCAAAATCGGAAAGTTGTACAAGTATAACGTTCCCGGCTTTAAAATTTATTAACTCGAACAAACGTTAAATGGAAGAATGCAAGGAATGTCTCATTTCGGATCGTATCGTAAAACAAGAAGTTGGTTGAAGAAATTCGGAAGCGAATGTTTCATTATGAATTTTGACTTCAAATACCTCATATAGCATTTCTCTTCTCATATAGCAAAGAAAAAAAGAACATATAGACTTTTTTATTCTATTGATTCTTATTTTTTTTTAAGTTTTCAAGTAAAATTTTTGCTTCATTGCTACCAATATACATAAAAAATCGAAACTACCTATATATTATTTATTTCGTAAAAATGCTTATTTTTACAACTAATTTACCAACATTATAGCAATATATTAAAATATTTTAAACAAATTTAGAAAAGTAATATAACAAAATTAAACTTGCCTATAAAACAACAATAATTATTATTATTATAATAAATTATTGATGAATATATCTTTGAAATTTTCTTTCTAGTGCCTTAAAGTAAAATTGAAATACTAATTAAAAACGGTTAGTCATCCGGATATTTCCGCGACAGTGTCATTAATTAAAATAATAACGAGTCAATGATACATTATATTACACGTACCTATATTTCGAGTCAATTTCAATATAGTAAAAATATTTGCATATAAATTGCCCAAAGAAATTTCCCAGAACAAAAATCAGCCTATATACAATTTAGGGACCGTTATAAAAGTTTTATTGCGCAATAAAAGTCCTTTTGCATACCAAAAGGAATAACCATATGCCTTTTAAATTACAGTGCCGAATGAGGAAAAATTATTCTTTTTCTTGCATGAAAGCTATTTCAATTCAATTATAATATAAAAAAACAAGTTGGCTCATCATAATTGGTTTCGGTAGAGCTTTATCGAAAGCTTTTACTATCTAAAAGGGTGGTCATAAAGGATAATAAACCTTATCTTACCGATCGATCGAATCACCCGTCGATTTTCCTTCGACCTATAAACAGAATATGATTTGTGAAGGCCACAAGATAAGTGACACTCGCTGTTTCCCACAATTTTATTCTATTATTAGATATGATATTATCATTTTATTATGTCCATATTATTATTAGAATAAGTTAGAGAACGAAGAGGTTATATGACTGACGCCTATCTATATTTTTTCTTCTTGGTATTTCCATCGATTTATCCGTCATTTGTGAAGTAATAATTTTCTTTACTTTCAAGTATTTTTTCTACATTTTAATTTAAGTTATAATTTTGAAAATTTTTCAAAAGTCAGATTTTGTTTCTTTTATTAGTGATTTCGTATAAATCTATAATAACTTAACATATTAAAGCTGAGATAGAATATTATTCATATAGCTATACTAGTATTTTCAGTAAATTGAGTGAAATATTGAATTTGGTCGGTGGAACAGGCAGTGTGGTTAGTATTGTTAGCAACAATGCGTTCAGCTAACAAATTAAATGAAATCCATGTTTCATAGAGCTTTCACAGAATACAATAGGATTCTGTCAATGTCAATTAGACCTTCAGTCATGTGCATAATAAAGTGCATTATAGTAGGTATACGGGTGTATATCACATCAATTTATGTGTAACATATATAATAATTAATTATATAGTATAGAAAAAAATTTGCTTCACGCTGCATCCCGCACACAGCAGGCTAAGTAGAGGGATTCTAGTGTTAAGACACTCCGTTCGCCTTTTTCAGCCGAATTCTGGAGGCATTGCTTGTTGAATGGCGGAACTTAAGCAGAGCGCAGAAATGAAAATATTAAATATTTAATTTCCTCGAGTGAGTGCGTATCTGATAATACAGTAATGAAATATTAGTATTCTAATACTATTGAGTAATTTTACTTATTTTTCTTTTTCTATTAAAAATCTAAATCATGTCGAAACAATAAAATGGAAAAATTTTTTAGTATACTTATATAAAATATAAGAAATATATATGAATGAATAAATAAACCATCCTATCTAATATTAAATAGGTTGGTTAATTCATTCTTTCAATATTCAATAAACTTTTTTGTTTCAAATTAAAACAAGTAACACGTCCTGAATTATATAGACAATCACAATTTTTTCTCTGAAGAAGATGAGATCAAAGGGATCTGTGAACGGGCAAATTTTAAATAAGATATTTAAATAAAATTACTGCTGAGGTTCTTCTAGATTATAGAAGGACAAAATGAAAGGAAATTGTGACCTATGAAAATGAAAAGATATTTTTTTTGTATTTCTGCTCTCTCTTTCGGCTAACCGCATAACACGTAGATGAGACCGTCGTGGCACATCGGCACAACGTTTGACTGTGAACACGACGATTATAGGTTCAATTCCTACCCGAGGAATTCGGTAACAGGACAAAGCGCGGCGCTCAGTTCAGTCACTTAATACGCAATGTTCATGTCTCATCAAAATAGAGGAAAAGTGGAGAAACGTGAAGCTAAACAACGTGAAGCTAAAAAATAAAAAAAAAATAACGAAGGTAGGGACGATACAGTTTTCCTATTAGAATGCTGTCCTTGAAATGGTATTATTACAAGAAAAGTTTAATTAAAATTTACATGTAAAATGCAAATTTTGTCATTTGCATATTGTTCACGGATTTGTTAAAGCGTTGCTTATCTGCAAATTTTATTAGAATTATATTAAAAGTCTAATTAAGTTTGTTATAATTATTGTATATTTTCATATAATGTTTGAATATTTAAGGAAATGCCTTGTTTGTACGAGCTAGAAGTGTTTAAAATGCATACCATGTGTACCAATGTAGGCGGAGACGACCTAGTGTCAAGACACTCCGATTTCCGCGTCAAACGAATATGAGACATAACGTGTTAAAAAATAAAAATAAATTATTCCCCTAAATGGGCATCAAATTCTGAACCAGCGCCATTTTCGTCTAAACATATATATAATCATTACTACCATACGATAACAAAATATCTAATATATCAAATAATATAACCGTTCACTATATCCGTTTGCTTATAAAAGAATGGCCGACCCTTGTTTGATAAAGTTTAGATGTTCTCGATCCATTGAAAGTGAATTATCGTGACCGGCCCAGATACACCAGATGGTTTAGCTTTGCAACTGCTCTTTCTTGCAAACTCTAATAAATCTTCATATACTATATAGCTTATATACTTTCTATATAGGAAGGGATGAAAAATTATAATTTTTTTGTCTTGGATTTGAGTTATCATATCAAGTAGGTAAACGGAAAGAAGAAGTAGGGAAACGGAAGCACCCTAATAGAAACAGAGTGTCATAACATTAGGTTCCCAGGTTCCTTCTGTCTACTCTGCTAATTGTGGGATAGAGCGTGAAGTTTCAAGTTAGATTTTCGTTAGGGATATTTGACGTATATAACATTTCGGTCCATAGCATTCTCTCTTACCAAATGATCATTCTATGTAAACTTTCGGTAGCGGAGCTTTGTTGAAGTGAAGCTTAAAGTTTTTAATATTTACGTTTCTTATAAAGTCGTTTTAGCAAAGTGCATTTGCAGCTGGTGTTAGCTAACGAACTGATTGCATTAAGTTTCAAATCTGTTTACGTAGTCAGTCTAGTCATTTGCCGAAATATTCTAAAGTTCATAAGTTTAATAGCTTATGTTAATTTTATGTACCTAATATCTAAAGATTGTTTTGCACTTCACGCTGGTACCATATATAGCAGAATAGTTAGAGAGAACCAAGTGTTAAGACACTCTCTTCTCATTTGACACTTCCTTTCTTCACTTTTTACTAAATTCTGGAGGAGGGTTAACAAAACCTAAAATATGAAAAAAAAATGATCGAATATATGAATTGTCCTTAGCACATATGTACGAGTATAACGGTAAGTTCCATAATGATACAATTATTAGACGGGGTTGATCCACTAAGTTTCTTATATTTTATTGAGGCCATTCATGCCATTCAACATGTTCCCACCAGGTTCCCTCTGCCTACCCTGCTGTGTGCGGGTTACAGCGTGAAGCTGATTTGTATTTCCTTACACAGTTACAAAGTTACATAGCTACAAGGTGACATAAGAAAAGCGTGATACCAATATTTCTCTAAATAGACATTCCCCAAGATTGGATATGAAGCCATATTCTTTAGTCTTTAGGCATAATAGCGTCTAACAAGAAGCCGTCCACAAAGTTATTATTTTCTAATTTAGCTTTCAAATGAAATTTTAAAGTCGAAAAATATGTGCACAAAATTCGTCTTTATCCGGCAGCTTTGCAAAAAACAATTCTCACTAATGGACAGTTAGTTGCTAGAGACGCCCTAAAAGATTTAATTTTTTTTCAATGTAACACAGAAAAGCAGAAAAATGTTCTAGATCGTTCTATAGTACATTACATACATATATGTAGATGAGTATGGGTTCGTGACTGTATCGGCATATAAAACATCTTATTATATCCCTTATAATAATATCAACATGCCATTTTGTTTACTTTTCTTAAGCTTAATTCTGACAGAAATTCTGATCCTTTCTGATGCCGCTTGTTCTTGGCATAATTGAAACATGAATTTGATTCACCCCGGAGTGTGAATTGAACCTAGAACCTTCGTGCTTACATTGAAACTAACCGCTGGATGTACTGCAGTCAGGCTGTCCTAGTTTACAATTATAGTTTTATAGTAGAAGTCAATAATTTTATCTTTTTTACAATTTAAAAAAGCCTAGGATTTTATTTTTAAATTATATTTCTTGTCAGTCACGAAATTAAATATAATGTAAAAAAGAACATTTAATAAGAAAATTTAGACCTCAAACTCATTGGATAACAAGCCTATTCAGTACCAGGCTTAGTTCGAGTGCGCTTGAAATTTGTATTGTAAATTTCAATTTATTTATAAAATCCTAAATATATAAATAATTATCATTTATAATAAATACTACAATAAATGAACAATACTTTGAAATATTTTAATGAACCTCGTTCATTATATTCGTTGTTTTATGATTAACATAAAACAAATTTGAATTTAACCACAGGCATTTCATGATACTTACTTCTGAAAACAATGATAAATAATTTATATAAATCAATTATTTTTTAAAAATTTTATCTATCTTTTCTTCCCCTCAAATTAGATAGACGCCGCACGTGGCGCAGGGACACAAGTCTCTCAGGGGCTGTAACGCGACGGTTGTGGGTTCGATCCCCACTCATAGACTAAAAACTCGAAAAGAGGGGAACGTAGTATCTTAACACTAGATTCCCTCTCCTTATGCGTGCTCCCATATGCGTGATACAGCGTGAAGCTGTATATAAATTGATAGACAGAACTTGGGTTTAGTTAGTGCGACTTTATTCATCGATTCATGTAGGGTCCGTCAGTTTTGGATATTCTATACGGAAGTTTTCATGACAAAACTTCACAGTTCCACGCCATGACGCTAAGCTTCAAACAATCTCATACATTTCCCGTAAAAGAATTTAATATAATAAAGACACACACATTTCATATGAAGTTATTTATAAAATTCTGACAAAAGCAGCACTCAATTGCAAGAAGTACTGGCGGCCATCCAAAATGGAGAAAGTAAATGGGTTATGAGATAAAATACGTGCAAGTTTGGACAAAATTATATCGTACATATTTTATAATGGGTCAACCGTTTCCTATGTATGTATTTCTACAAGCCTTGGCTTCAGAGTGATAGGTAGAGGGAACCTGGCAACCTGTTAAGACACTCTGTCCCCATTAAGACACATCCGTTCCTAACTTCCCGCTGAATTCTGGAGGCTTTGTGTGTTCAGTGGCGGAATTCAACAGCTGAGCTGAGCTTTGCCTCGTTAACAGAGGAAATATAAAAATTACATTTACCCGAGTGGGAATCGAACTCACAACCATCGTGCTTACCGTCGCACGCTTTTAACTACTAACTAACACTTAATAAATCCTTTTCACCTACATAATATACTAAAAATGTAAACGTATATAAGTAGGTATACTATATTGTAAGTCACAATAAATATTAGGTGAATGTACTGAAAGTTGGCTAAAATATCTTAAGCCGATCCTAAACGTGTCGGAATGTAAAATTTGTCCTAATTACTTAAGGCTTTACTGGTTTAGGTTTGATTAGATAATTTATCTAACCAAACCTAAACCAGTGAAGTTTAGCAATTTTGAATTAGAAAAACAGTAGTAGATTAGTCAATACCTAGATAGTATAATATAGTATATATAGTAGTAGTTTACATTTAGAAATTATTATTATGATGATACATTATAAAGTCTTCCGATAAGGTTCCTTGTATTTGTCGCTTAATACAAAAATATTTTTTCAATTTGAACTGGTAGTTTCTAAGATTTGCCCGTGCCATCAAACAATCTCTTCAGTTTTATAATGTTAGTATAGATTTAGTAATAATAGTCTAAAGTAATGTAATATAATGAATATATATATAATACAACGGCGGGCAACAGCTGGATGCGAAGATCTGAAGATCGAGCTCAGTGGCGTGCGATTGGAGAGGCCTATGTCCAGCAGTGGACGAGGACAGGCTGATGATGATGATGATATAATACAACACTTGCTGGTCTATAAGTATATGATATTTCATATAAACTTATACATTCATAAAAATTTTGTCCCCATTTGGAGATGGGCCAGGGATCGAGAAACATAAAACTTTCAATTCAATAAAATTTATGGGCACGTCAAATGTTTTTGACAGGTGGAGGCTAACATGGAAAAATTACATAAGTTATAAAAATATTCATAATTCACTATACTTACATAAATTAAAGGATTCGTTCTTACAAAATCTTCATATGTGTTTTAAATCTTAATATCCGTTACTTTCTTTTAAGTAATTTTAATAATAATATGTGTGATAAGAAAAAATATATTTTGGAGCGTGGCCATTACTGATTTCACTTGCAATTTCATGTCTCCGCTCTGATAAAGAAAGCGCGGCATTGAATTTCGCCACTCAAAATTTAATGTCTGTAATTCATGTAAGAAGCGGAGAAGTTAAGGTCAATAAATAATACTATGCGCGATGAAACTCGAAGCTTACATAGGTTCGAGTTTCATCGCGCATTACGATAGTTTTCTATAGACAAGAATTACTTTCCAAAGAATGGTGCCATCATACAGTCAAACTGAATTAAATGATTCAATATAAATTCCATTTAATATTCTACATGACGGTCTATCTGGTTATAAGTTCAGAAAGTATTTTTTCATAAAAAAAATCTATTTTTGATGTTATAATATACGAGTAGTTGCTTAACTGCAAATAATGGTTGTAGGTTTAAATCCTATTCTAGTAATATTTACAGCCATTTCATACTAATTCTATAAATGTTATATTTCAATAATATCACATAAAAAAACATTAAAAATAGTGGAAGTTAATACTAAATAAAACTCTTAATTAAATTTGGAAATAGCATAGAAATACGCAGAACTCGCTTATTATTTTTCTGTACTAAATATTTCATACGTGCATTTCGCTACGTTGTCAACCAGTGTACACAATATTTTCAGGATTTTTATTCATGAGCGAGGTTACTTGTTAACGCATTTTATGTTTTATGCTGTATTTTAAAATAAGCGTATAATTTTAAAATGATCAAACATTTTGGTTAAATATGACAGAAACTGTGAATTATGCGGTTGTTTATTTAAAGTGTTTGTTTTAAATTCACCCCTAATTCTGTATATTGGAGTAAAAAATATATAGGCATATTGAAAGTTGGGTAAGGTCAGGTTGAGGCCATTCGTGGCGGAGGGGCACGTATGCCTGAAACGCGACTGGTTGTAGGTACGACCTCCACTCAAGGAAATTAAATATTTATTCAATTCCATAGTTTCATTAGTATAGTTTCAGCTCTGGTGTCGAGGCAAACGCAGCGCTATGTAGCGCCACTTAACAGACAGACAGACTCCAGAATTCCCAGTTCCCTCTGCCTACCCTGCCTGTGTGCGGGATACAGCGTGAAGCTGATTTGATTTCTTTATAAATTGGGTAAGTTCAAAGTACTCAATTCTGAGGAGTTTTTTTAACTTGCACCTTATTCAGATATTAATTACATCAATTGGGTGCCTCCGACTTTTGCATATTTTTATTTTTAATAGCACTTGTAATTAACTTTTACTTTTACGTTTACTGGTTGTAAACATAAGCTAAGTATATTTAAAAAATAAAACATATAATATTTCAAGGCCAACTTATAAAAAATATATTATAATTATTAATATATTAAAGTTCATCTAATTAAAGTAAAAATACTGCGGATTTAGAAATATAAATAAATACCCAAAAATAATTATATCTATTTAAAAATAACAACTCAAGAAGACGTTCTTCATGTTTATTTTAAAACATTATATTCATATTTTAAATATAAGATTTACTTTATTACTAATTATATAGAAATGTTTCTCTATAACAAGACCTCGGTTTTCTGCTATATCGTATATAACGAGTCCATATACGAGTATAACAGAAAACCGCAAACAACCTAAGGCTAGTTGTATAAAATAATTTATTTCTAAGTTGTATAGAGAGCACTTGAGGCAAGATTTCCCCAAAGAGGTCTCTAGACCAAGTCTAAAATATTTCTTATATCAACACAGCAACAAGTCTACTTTCAATACTACTTTTAATATCTATGATGGCCTACTTCAATATTACAACAGATAAAGAATTTTATATAAACTGACAAAATGGCTGTTATAGTATAGATGTATGTCTAGGTAAAAAATATTAATAAATATGATTAGGCCAGTCGTGGCGCAGGTCCTCTCGAAGAAATGAAAAAAATAATATTTTAGTTTCTTCGCTCTGGTAAAAGCTGTGGTGGTGGCAAAGCGCGGCGTTAAGTTCTGCCACTCATCACGCCCGGATTATGTACCTCAAAAGGTAGAAACGGAACCCTTATTGGATCACTTTGTTGTCTGTCTGTCAAAGCCATTATCTCGAGGTCGTGTGGTACCTCCTGAGCTGAAATGATACTAAATATTCAAGTCTAAGGTTACGGTCTTGAAGCAAATAAAACTCATGCTTCTAAGTCGACGCAATCAAAAGATACGAGCATTTATGCATTGTTTTGCTGCTTTTTGTATGAAATTCACCGTGTAATCAAAATCGAAAGGGTACTTCCCGTCGACTTACAGTTATGGTATTTGGCAGTAAAAAATTATAGGTTTTTCGTAGAAAAAAACTTTTATAAGAATTAAGGTAACTTTTATAAGTTGTATATACTTACCGTTGACTTCTAATCCTGAAATTAATACGGAAGCCTCAGTTGGTTAAGACTCGCTTCACCGATTTTTTTTACGTGTCTCTATAAGACAGGATATGACTGTAAGGTCGATGTCGATTCGACTCGCAATCAGGAAATTGATAATATCTAATTATTTCATTTCGTTCTGGCACGCGAAATGTAGCGTTGATACAAAATGTAATTCTCTATTTTCTAGACATTATCACATAGATACTATACATTTATTTAAACAATAATTTCCATAGAAATAACGTCGTTACCAACATAATCTTTGACAGATGTATGTATCTAAGATACAGCTTGAATTATCATGGAATCATAGCATTAAAGGCTTAAGCGATTTGGTATTGGACATAAGACCCTCTTCAGAGGTAAGCATAGTATAAATTACGATATCACCGAAATTGAAATTTTAATTGGACTATCATTCAAGATCCCGATTTGATTAGAATCCTCTTGTATTTAAATGTCATCTAGTTTCAGGTATTTCAGCTCTTGCATTTACGGTCAAGTGTTTTGGAACTATTGTAGTAGTGTATTAACGTGAGATTATATGTGAGTACGAGGACTAGGAATAGGATGAAGATGAATATGACGAAACTAAATTGTCTATTTTGTTTTTCTATATGTAACATGATGGTATCTTATTAGTAAATATACTTATTATATAAAAAAGAATCTAATGTGAAATGATCTACTTCTTCTAAACATTCCCTTATACTTTACAGTCGACAGTCTACTAGGGTGTACAATTTGAGCTTTCACCGCAACCTATCAAAAGTTAGAACGTGACATGACGTAACGTCACGCCGAAATGTGGCCAAATGGTACGAACACGTTAAAGCGACGAAATTACACAACACACTCCCCATGGATCCTGACAATTCAATATTGCACTTGTCGTATATGGATGTGTGTATGTATGTATGTTCCAATTTACTCCGTTCAAGAACATAAATTTCATATTATTGTTCCGAATTTCCAATTTGTGTGTAGATCATAAATATGTACAGTGAATGGTAGCTATTTCGAGAATTAACTGTTGATATATTGGAAGGATTTTCTTGTATTTCTCAATTACTAATCTTTAGTTTGGTTTTGTATAATTGAACGTACTAAATTGTTTTAATCGTAGTGTTCATTTAACTATACGTATTATATTTCTATTTATATCTGTTATTATTTCAAAGAAAATATATTATTATTATTTCCAGATAGTGAAAATTAATACTGTTAGTCTATTCATAAGAAAAGTAAAATAACTATACATTATGAAAAAATAAATAAAAAAAACTATTGAACAATTCCAAACCTCCCGGGGAATAATGAAAACCGACTGAAAGCGACAAAAAAATTGTAATATAATATTATTTCCCTCCACACTGTTTTCATATGAAGGTTATTCATTATTATACGTTTCTGTATTCGTTTTCCATTTCTCTGTTTATTGACTTTCTTTAGTATCTTGATTATAATATAGCAAAATAATCTTTATCGACTAGGAAATACAGATGATAGTAGCTCAAATATGTGTCGGCATTTCTAGGCGCCATTACAATAAGTGTCTGTAATCTAAAATATTGCACATGCTTATTCGATGTAAAAATATTGAGAGTATTTCGTTCGTGAAAAATAAGTAATTAATTATTATGAAACTGCTATTTGAAAAAGAAAGAAAAAATAGAATTGAAAATTTAGAAACTATTAAAAAAATAGTAACTTTATACAAAACTGAAAGAATTTAGAATAAAATAAAATTAGCATAACGCTAATTTTAGTATGCTATAACTGGAAGATAAATTGGAAAAAGTCGTTCTTAAGTTTTTCATTTCTTTATAATAATTAAATTAATTGCTGTACAATCTTTGATGTCGTTAATTAACAAAACAAAGGCTGGTAATACGATCGTGAAATTTTGGTTTAGATAATTATTATTCATAATTACGTCAATAATAAGGGTGTATCATTGGGGCGCAATAGCTGATGTGAACGCGATGGTTATCGATTCATCCCTTATGAAAGAGTTATAAGAATCGGTTCTGCAGTTTCAGAGATTAACCTCAAAATAAAAAGACGGACCAGACAGGCCGATAATTTATTGAAGAGTTTTTTGTATTTTAATGTATTTTTGGGGTAAAAATTATTAATAGCTTATTAAAAGCATGTTATTAAAAATTTAGCATATTTTACGTTAGCTTGTTTTAAATTAAATGTTAAAGTAATCATATTTAAGTTTTTTGTGAAAAAGTATTATAAGAAAATAGGACTTTTCAATAACCTCTAAAAATTCTAAGTTTTCTGATCCAACGTTCACTAATTTGAAATGCACATATCTGCACATGTAACGCTGGGATAAAAGGTCTTTGAGAATTACTGCGACAAAAGCTGATGTGTGCAGGTGACATGCAAGTCATTCTCATCATGATGCCGTTGCTACGGCGATGAATAATATCTAGAATACGCAGAATATAAGCTGCATTATTTGAAGAATAATATAGATGTTTTTAAGTAGGTTTTTGTTTATGTACATACGTATGCATATCTCATTTTTATATATTATATTTATTATACAAGAAACAACCGGAGCTACGCGTCGTAGAACACTGAATTTAGATATGAAAATTCTTTGAGAAAAATGAGAAATTCTCAAGTTGGAATTTCTTGAAATGGTTTTTATTTTATTTTTTATAGTTTCACCCAACTTAAATTGAAGACTGCAATTTGTATGGCGTAGAAAAATATTATCTCGAACGCAAGGCCGACGATTAAAATAAATTAGAAGCTATTAGATATAAATAATAAATCCAAACTTTTTCGATCTTATTTATCAATTTTGGTTAGGTAAATATCTTTACATATATACCTATAACATATGTACACATATATAGTATTTAAAGAAACTCTTATGCTTCAGTTCAGCTATGTTCAAGAACTGCCATCATTGCGCCTTCAAATGTTACTTAAAATAGTACTTTTAATTTAATGTTGTTTTGGTAATATAGGAACTTAAGAAAACATTGTATTTTTTTTAATTGATATAATTAATTCATTATTTTCTTATTTGTATTTTTAATGTTGTAAAGAAGATGGAGCATAATAGAAATGGTAATTAAAAATACCCATGCCGTGGAAAATTAGGTTTGTCAAATCTCAGAGACCATCTTCCTTGAAGAATTTTCAATGCTTTAATAATTAAAAAGTAAAACGTACAAAGTGAGCGCAGGTGGTCTGTTCTGTATAATTTCAGCTTGAGATCAATTATTTACTCTTTTGTTTTGAAACCTTTATTATTACATTGTTTGCTTATGAAATTGTTTTCAATTGTTTGTTTAATTATGCCCATAAATTGTAATCGGAAGTCTAAATATTATGTTTAATTTACAACTTTTCTAATTCGGTAATTATACGAAAACAACTAAAGTAGCGTTTTTGAAGTAAAATAACGATCTAAAATAACAGTAGTCCCTAAAAGATACTAAACATTATGGGCTCGACATTCCCTTGAGTCTAGTTGGTCAAGGCTTTTATTTGATGGGTTACGTAAATAGTATTTGTTTAATAGCTTAATTAATTAATTATTTGTACTAGTTTGTTTTATACTAGCTATATTTCTTTATTTTTAATTCACTAAGTGATATACGTAAGAAAGAAACTAAAGTAGTCATAATATATGTAATATTCTTAAGAATTTTAAAGATACTTACTTTTAACATATATTTGAATATTATATTTAATTTTTTATATGCTTATATGAGCAATATTGAAGACGAAAATCTTAAATAATAATTATACCATTTACAAATTATGAAAAATAATATGTTAATACATATCTTTAAGAAAATACATACAATAATCCAACACAGAACTCACCAGGACACAATAACCACCACTTATCTTATACAAAAAAAAATATATTTTAATATCATTTAAAATACTTTATAAAATAATTTTAAAATACGTACGCGCGCGGTAGAAGTATTGCGAAGTGACTGCTCGTGGGGCGAGTCGAGTCGCGAGTGAGCGTCGTAGCGCCTCGTCCGCCCTTATAGCCTAACCCTAGCGTGAAAACTGTAGGCGGATGTGTGTAGAGCTGTTAAATTATTAATTTTAGTTTATTTATTTAATTTAAATAAGATGTTATTTTGTTTTATATTGAATTAAGACACTGAAAAGAAAAGGTTGTTAAAAAGCAAAGTCATGTTTTTCTCTAAATTAGCATATAATGGAAAATATAAAGACGAAAGAAAGTAATATTTGATTTTATTATATTATGTTAAATTATTATGCTATAGAATATAGACCACTATAAATTAATGTAAGTTATTATTAGATATAATTAACCAAAACGCAAAAACGATACACAACTGCTTTTACTATGTTAAAATTCATTTGTAATAACTTGTTGAGAGCAAAATACTCTAAATCAATTAAACTTTAAAGAAATTTAACAAAATATATTCAGCTCCATACAATTTTCAATCCGTAGCCATCTCTGTCACACCACCGCGGGTTGTCAACAAAATGTTATTACTCGTCATCAACGCGACCGCGAGCGCCGGCTGTTGAGAAAAATCCTCAAATGCAGTACTCACTTTAAACGAACGCTTCTTACACACTTAAGTGTGGAAAATGGGAAGTATGTAGGTATTTTTAAATTTTTAAGTTTCTAAGTTCCTATCTACGTCACGACTAGCCTCTACGATGCCTCTACGAGCCCTCTACGTGGCTAGTCGTGGCGTAGAGGCCAGTCGTAGCGCAGTTGCACAAAGTGTGACTGTAAAGGCGATAGGTTGTAGGTTCGGTTTCCACTTGAGAAATGAAATTTATATGTTCATTTCTTCCTTATAGTGTTGAGGCAAACTGCGGCGTTGAATTTCGCTACCAGAATTCAGAGAAAATGGAGAGCAGTGTCTTAACACTAGGCTCTCTGCACCTACGTGAAATCAATACCGCGCCTTATCTTCGAAGACGAAAAAAAAATTATAAGAAACATTTTTTGAATAGGAATCGAACCTGATACCATCAGCTTTATAGCCAAACCTCAACAAATTGTTTTTCTTTGTTAGTGATCGACGCGAGCTACGCGACTGCAAGCGCCACAAATAAAGAAAAATCCTCAAAGTCACTTTAACGGAATGTTTCTTATGCAATTATAATTTTAAAAAGTTTGATATGGGACTAGTATGAAGAAGTTATTTTTTATTCCTAAGTTTCTATAGAACGGAATGAAGTAGGTAGAGAAATTGTAGCCCACGAGCTCTTCAAATCGAGTTTACGTAGCATTGCGGTAATCAATAGCATCAAAGCTTCATCTTAGAAAATGAAAATACTTTTAAATGGAGAAAATATATTTATCATATTTTGAATAAGAATCGAACCCGCAACCGTCGTATTAACAAACACTGCCTCAACAAATTGTTTTTTTGTTACTGGTCTACGCGATCTACACAAACACCGCGTCTATAGAAAAATCTTCAAATAAAAACAGTACTACACTTTAAAAGAATGCTTCTTATACTGTTGTAGCTCTTAAGAGTGAAAAATGGGGAAAGTGGTACGTTTTCCGACAAGTATGAAGTTGTTATTTTTATCTTTAAGCATTGAAACATATAAAGTATTTGCTAGGACGCTCTATTCTTTACATTCTTCTTAAATTTTTATCGTATGGTGGAACTTAAAGCCTTGTGATATCTTATCAGCTTCACACTGTATTCCAGACATAGCAGGGTAGACAGAGGGAACCTGATGCTAAGACACTTTGTTCCCCATTTTACGCCGAATTCTAGTGATGTTGCGTGTTGAGTGGAACTCAACCCTTCACTTTGCCTCGATACCAGAGCGAAGAAAATATAAATGATGATATAAATGAAAATATAAATTTTAATAAATAATAAATATCCTCGATTGGAGATCGAACCTACAACAAGTCACGCTTACAGTTACACACTTGTGCCCCTGCGACACGATTGAGCTTTTTATCTTATCAGTTTCCACATTCTTGTCCACATTCTGGACTTTATGTTGCTTGGTGGAAGTCAACGCCGCGTTTATTTTATCAAAGTGAGAAAATAAGAAAAATAAAAATAAATCATTCCACAAATTAGAATTGCCATCGTTCACGGAGATATATAACTTATTAAAAATATATTTTAGAAGACGTATACCATGCTGCCATGTAGTTCTTGTTCTCTTATATTATTTAGAATATTTTACAACTTTTTTACCAGTAATACTTGGTACTAGTGTTTACTACTTTACTAACCGTTTACTACTTATTACCTTCTAGTACCAGTATTTTGTAGATACTATACATAATCTACTAATCTTGAGATAATTATTAGATTTGACATAATTTCACTATCCATACTGTACACTGTACACTAATCTGGTAATTAAGTAATATACTGTTAGCGTAACGGTTATATGGCTATAGACACAAGAGCCGTGGATTTAATTGCCTAACGAGGTGGACAATGTGATGACCATATAATTGTTTATTCTAGTCCAGCTTGCCACATTATAAGCATGTTAAGCTTCTATTAGGTAGATATTGTAGCTGGTAAAATCGGAGAACAGAGAGAATTGATAATCAAAATACTGTGGAAAGTGTTGTAACTGATCGAAAGCCCGACACAGACAGTCAAAGGTTCAATTCCCACCCGAGGGAATGATTATATTTTAAATATTTTTATTTTCCCCGCTCTGGTGGGCACTGAGCAATTTTGAAAACGCAATGTCTTCAAAACAAAAATATGCACTTAAAACATTATTATTTTGAAATCACAGACAGACTCTTCAATTTAATTTATATGTATAGATTATTAATGAGAAAAGTGCTTACATAGTACTTAGTTAAAAAAAAGAAAGAATTTATACAAAAAATGTCTTAAAGAATTCAAGAACTTATTCAGATTTCTGATATTACAAAATAAATATAAAGTAATTCGCGGAAATACACGTAGTAGAGTAGGAGCTTGCGAAAAATCTAAAACCTTTTAAAGATATTGAATTTGAAATTACTTTGACACCGTCCCTAATAAGTTACGGCGTTTGGCATCTGTCATTTCTTATAGGCAATTTTTGACGCTATACTTATATTTGTTGTATTTTTTTCATTATCTTTTTTCCAGATTTACTTATAAATAAAATTTACACATTAAAATATTGTCCAAAGATTTTAAAAAATTAAAGTAAATTATCATTTTCGTAACATAAAATTAATACAGTATATTCTGAGTAGTATTAAAAAATGTGTAAACTAATACTATCCATACCTATATTATAAATTCAAAAGTAACTCTGTCTGTCTTTTACGCAATCAGGGCCAAACCTCTAATTTAATTGTGATAAAATACTCATATAAATAGAGATACTTGAGGGTCTCGGGATGAACATAGGATACTTTTCTTTCTCATATTTGTAACATTATCGATATATACCAATATATTAAAATACTTATTAATTTGACATGTAATTAATTCTGCCATGTTAATAATAACCGTCGCTAAGCGACCGTTGCTAAGCAACGATTTGCAAAGTTTGTTGTTAGAAAACGTCACCCAAAATGAGCTTGCTTAACGCATCTCTCTATTGAAAACTGAAAATAATTTCATAAATATATTTAATAAATATTCGTATAGTTCAAGCGGGCGTAGCCGCGTTCGGGTCCACTAGTTTAATCGTATGCGCCACAGTAAAAGTTAATATTTAATAAACCAAATTGATAGAAATATTTTGCGCTAGAACATAAAATTCGAACTTAACGACCTTTTCATAGAGGAGAATTGAAAACTGCCATTTTATATTGAAGGAGAAAATATCGTGCGACAGACAGCGTCGATTTGATAATGGAAGTCAGTACCTAATGTGTTTTCACTTTATTAGCTGTTTTCTTTTTACCTGCGCTGTTAAAGTCACTTTTAGTTTTCTAATAGACTAGTTCTGCTCGCGGGTTCGCCCGCGTACATGTATAACGGTAATGGCTATTTTTTTGAATAAAAATACGACATTATAAATCTTACATTATATTTTTTATATTCTTGTCCTAACTATTAATATTATACAGTTGTTGAAAGATTTTGTATTTTGTTTGTTTGTATGTGCTAAAAGAAAATCTTTTTTACCCAGAATTGTTTCATAGGGTTAGATTTTTTATTCAATATAAACATAATAACGGCAATTGGATCTGATCTTGGAAATGTGATCCTATAAGGTTTTTACCTTTTGAGGTACGGAACCCTAAAAACTTTTACTCCGTGTACGTGATACTTTAATGGCGTTATAATACATTTTGTGAGAGGACAAAATGTGACTAAAAGTTCATTAGTTTGAGTAGGCCATCAACTGCCTATAAAGCAGGTACATAAAATGTTCGAGGTATCTACTAAAGTGAAGTAATGCTGAGCTACCTGAATGAAAAGTGTACGATGAGCAAAACAAATAAAACTTAGTAAAATAACAAGATTAATTAATATTACTGCTGATTGTGGGTTCAATTTCGTTAAAAAACAGAATATATTGTATTTTTTACATTTTGATAATGATGATTCACTGTTGATGCTTTGCAGTTTTCTAATATACCACATTATTAATGGTGAAAAATAGACAACTAATTGTGGAATTGACTCTAGGGTATGTTGGCATTTACAATAAAGGTGTTTCTACTTGCTCTTCATTATTCTTTGCGCCCTATACAATTTTGGATTCCGCGGAACAGCCCTGCGCTGTGTCCCTTTTTAGGTTGAGGGAACCTGGAAGCCACATTCTCATGGAGAAATTATATCATTTTTTTTTTATTTCAGGTAAACCGAAAGAAGTTAGACAAGACTAAGGCACTTCTACGACTACTAGTTATTGGGTGTTCTCTTTATCTAGAGAGGAGTAAAGAATAGAACCTACAACCGTTGTCATCACAACACATTCTCCCAATACTCCACAGTGACTTAGTGAATAAATAGTGATATATTTAATATATATTTACACTCTACGGGCCAAGTAAAATTAGAAGCTTCACCCGTTCACGCCCAACCATTTATAGCATAAAGTAATTGTTTGAGCTCATTCAATTATCTAAAAAGGTATTTTATTGATATTATTGCTATTTGTATTTCTTTAGATGCAATTTGCCGCGCCTCGAATTGGGTAGTGCTCATTGTGAGGTATTTCTAAGATATTGTATATATTTAGTAGGTACTTTCAAATATTTTTTATAAATTATCTTTATATTATTACTATTTAGTAATATTATCAATAGCGGCCCGCCCGCGGCTTCACCCGCTTGAACTACATGATTATTCATTTAATAAACAGAATTGACTGACAGTCAAATGTGTTAAAATAATAATTACACTTTGTTAGCCAAAATGGATAGAAATCTTAAAAATAAACACCATAAAAATAAAATTTGAAAACAATTTTATTTCGAAGCTAATAAAAACCATATAAACTTTGCATTTATATATTATATTTCGGAGAAAATATATAAGAAAAACAATTGAAGCTACAGTTTATATCCCAGTTATCTAAGAATCGTGGACGGGTGGTGTTGTCACGTTATTAGAGATTTTGACATGGGTACTCTTAAATAAACATGAATCTTTGTTATGTCACATGATTACATAGGCGTAGTAGTAAATAAAATACTTAGACGGTTCTTGGTTAAACGAGGTGGAAGTGGATTCAAATCTTATAAGTTGGAATTAATGAAATAAATTAAAATGTACAGTAATAGATGTCGGTTACAGCTTCACGCTGTATCCTGCACACAGCAGGATAGGCAGAGAGAACCTAGTGTTAAGAGACTCCGTTCCCCATTAAACCTTTCGGTCCTCCATTTTCCTCTAAATTCAATTCTAATTAAAAGTAAAATGTATGCTATTTCCACCACTTTCAGTTTACCTAGAAAATACACCGTCATATTAGATATACACGTGTCAATTCTGTACAATAATAACAAAGCCAGTACAACACCATAAATACACTAACAAAAGACCTAACGGGTTCCTAGAATTGTATTTGATACGTGCGTCGTGCACGAACAAAAACGCCCACCCGGCTAAAGGTTGAGTGATATTATATGAAATATTCCATGACAAAGTAAAATATTTAACCCCCAAATTTATTAATTACAACCATGTCATTCTAAACAATGATAGTTCAAAGGTTGTTACTTATTGGACGCTAAGTAAGGAATGTTAATTTGAAATAGTTGCGCTTTCAATATGAATTTTTGACAGTTTCTAACACACCGCTTTAGAATTTTAAAATTGAATATTTTTATATACTTTACCATATTAGCGAATATTCTAGTCTTGATATATATTACAAAATATACTATAGGTAATATACTAATCAAAGGGAACCTAGTGTTAAGGTACTATTCTCAATTGCCGCCGTTTTTCAAAGCATTGCGAGTTGAGTGGCGGAACTCAACGCCGGCCGTACTACTAAAGTAAATATTAATAAATAATAACTCATTCCCTCGAGTGAGGATCGAACCTATAAATGTCGCGATACAGTCATATCCTTGTGGTCCTGCGCCAAAACGGCCTTAATAGTAGTTTATTACATTATATTTAAACTCACCGATGAACTACCCTCACGTTTATAAGAAATATATAATAGATTATAATAGATTAATTCATTGACCCCTAAAATTAAATTCTTCCATAAAAAGATATGTAATTGAAGAATAAATTTAAATTAACCTATTCCTATGTTCTCGACAGTTCTTTATATGTAAATATGATTTTATGAAATGAATAAAAAAAAGCTGAGGTCTAAATTATGCACATCGTATTTGCCTTGCAAATTATATGGAGATACCTTTTGTTCTTTTACACTTGTCTCTTACATCGCTCGCTTTAAACGCGGTGAAATATGCATTTAGATATGAAAAATGTTGATATTATATGAAAACTTTAAAGAAACAATTTTTAGTTAATTGTATTTTTTTTCTTATTATTACTCCTAATATCATTAGCAATATTACATAAGCTATTTTCGTGAAGTAATGAAGGGAACCTAGTGTTAACACACAGAGTTCCCCATTTTCCGTGCTATTTTCGAAATATTATGTCTTGAGTTGTGAAACTTAAGCTTAACTATCGTATTATCACCAAATATACAAATTTACAATTAAAACAATATTTTAATTATACTGTTATATTTTTCGTAGCCATTATGTATAATGTAGAGACTAAAGTTGCTACAATTTGAGGAATAAGCTTGTTATTTATTAATAACATACAACATTACTTAAGAGTTTACCATTTAGTACTAATAATTTAAAGTAAAATATATGCTCTTATTTTTAAGTTCACGTTGCACCCCGCATCAGTGTAGGGTAGGCAGAGGAAATCTAGTGCAAAGACGGACATTGTGTGTTGAACTCAACGCCGTGCTTTACCTCGACGTCAAAGCGAGGAGGAGAATGAAAATATTAAAGTATTTCTCGAGTGGGAATCGAACCCAAAACCTGTCGCGTTTATAGTCACATTTGTGCCCCTGCGCTACGACTGACCTCGTTCAAGTAAAATATCCAACTTTATTAATACAAAACGCAATCTTTGGTTTATAATATATGAAAATAAGTTACTAACATGTAAATTGTACGGCGTAACATGCAATTCATTTCTGTTATCACCACATTTGCCGTGGAAAAATGTAAAAATGTCACATTTGCAGATATTGTTTGTGGCTAACCAAACGATTCACTATTTTTACTTGCTGTAAAGATAAAAATAATAGGAAATGCAATGGAAATCCAAATAATATTTATATTTGTTTTATATATATGTATATATATTTTAAGGGTAGGTAGAGTATTTTAACATTAGGTTCCCGGGCTCCCCTGCCTATCCTGCTATGTGCGGGATACAGCGTGAAACTGAAAAATGAGAAGAAATAAGAATATCTGTTTACATATTGAATGTTCCCAAGCATTAAAAAAATCCTAAACATAAAAGAACTAAAACTAGTTGATGTAACCGCCGTATATTGTAAATATTTGCAAAGTTGTATCCGCACCCTTTCGCATTCTTTAGTAAGCTTTGAGCAGAATAATTCGTGGAATTTCGCCTTTGTCGTTCGCAAAGTAATGCCGCATATCATATTGTATGTATAGAAAATATATAAAATATTCATATATAAATATCGGCGTTGAGTCCTGCCACTCAACNATCCCGCTAGATGCGGGATACAGCGTAAAACTGAAAAATGAGAAGAAATAAGAATATCTGTCTACATATTGAATGTTCCCAAGCATTAAAAAAAACCTAAACACAAAAGAACTAAAACTAGTTGATGTAACCGCCGTATATTGTAAATATTTGCAAAGTTGTATCCGCACCCTTTCGCATTCTTTGGTAAGCTTTGAGCAGAATAATTCGTGGAATTTCGCCTTTGTCGTTCGCAAAGTAATGCCGCATATCTTATTGTATGTATAGAAAATGTATAAAATATTCATATATAAATATCGGCGTTAAGTCCTGCCACTCAACACGCAATGCCTCCAGAAAGTGGAGAACGGAGTGCCTTAACACTAAGTTCCTTCTGTCTATCCTGCTGGGTGCAGGATACAGCGAGAAGCTGATCTAAATGTATGATTTCATTTAAATTTAATACCCTGTTCGTCTCGGTTTAATTACATGAAATTTATCACGGAGACTGGACACCACTCAACATGAAATGTGAATAACAAATTAAGAGATCGTTTAAACCAATTAAATATTTATTTGATCGAGATCGGATTCGTTATTATTTTAAAAATATGTTGAAATAAATATTTTTGATTAAAACTCATATAAATGCTCGTAGCTTCTATGATTTTTTTAGCAACTATTCTGTGAATTCAACACAACAAATCATCCACTTGTTATTATTTATTCAGCTTTACGCCCACGCATGTAGTAAAATAGGAAGAAATTGGTTCGTGGTCAAACTCAACGCACGAGTAAACTTTTTCACTTTAAATAACGTTTTTACACTCTGATGCTGTCAAAAAAAATAAAAAAAATCCATTGCACTAAAAGTACTATGTTAAAATAATAAAATATTTATTAATTTCAGTTAAATCTTTGTAAAACATTTTCATAGCATAAATCTGTATGGCGTTTAAATATTGGATATTGGTATTTCTCCCTGCAAGAATACAAATAAGAGTCTAAATGATTTGTGGTCCGTACGTTACAGTCTCGAATGCGTAATTAGATATACGTATTATTTAATCTTGCTCTCTCATAGCGTAGTAGCAAATAGTTTAACTATACACAATGTTTGCGGGTTCAAATTCGCTTTCAAAAATGATTATATTTATAACATTGTTTAATGCCTGGTAAAGTTTAGAAGACTGCTTTTGGCTTATTCTGAATATAGCAAAATATTTTCGAGACATTGTGTATTGAGAGGCGGAACATAACGTCCTATATTATCTTGTTGTAAAAGCGAGAAAATGAATTAATTAATTTCCCTAAGTGGGAATCGAACAAACGATCGTTATGCTTACAGCCGGACGCTACGCCGGCTACGCCACCATGGTCTTACAGAAGGTTCTTGGTTATATTATTGACATAACCAAGAACCTTCTGTATCTCTGTTCGTTCTCCACTTTTCCTCACCTCTCTACAGACATTATTTGTTAACACTCTGTTATGTAACTAGAGTTAAGATACTTTATCTAATAAAAAATACTATAAGCATATTTAATATAATAAAATTTAACCCTCTGCTATGTGCGGGATAGAGCGTGACGCTGATTTTTAATTTAATATATACATATATTTTGCTTTTAACAAATAAATTTTAGGCTTATACACACATTGACCTTTACGCTCGTATTATAAACAAGTCACTGTTGAACCATTACTCACCAGCGCCAATCGACGTCACTTTCAGTGGTAACGCGAGGTTATTTATTACTTTCATAATTTGATCCTCTTTGAAATGTATTTTGTAACAATTTTCATTTATATACCTATTCTTTATTTATTTTCTATTTTTAGAATGCTAGGTTCTTTTATATAATTTCTAGAAACTGGTCATATCTTATTTGCTAATTTTTTCTCACGATATAAGATTAATTAAGGAGTGTTAAATTGTTCATTCTTCACAAATAGTGTTTTTACGAATTTGAATTTTGACAGAGAAAGTACCTGTTGAGGGACCGGTGTTTATTTTTCAACCATTTGGAGACATTGATTATTTTTAAGCATATGTAGGTATGTGTAGCAGCCTTCTTGAATTGTCGTTCTACCTGAATGAAGAAATAAATATAACTGTTTCCTCAAGTTGAAATCAAATCTACAACCAAGCCAACTCAGATCTTCATGCCTTATCGACGGCACTTTACTTATATAAAACACTTGGCTAAATAACGTAAGTACTTATTTTACAACTTTATAACAGAAATAAAATTATATTTTTAAAATATATGATAGCAAGTAACGCACTTGTATGTAATACAAATCTTATTTGAGGAAAAGGTGGATTAAGCGACGACTTGGGAGTAATATCGGTTTCCGTACGTATTGTTTTCCAATAGTGTTCGATGTATCACAACTGGATAAGAATAAGATACTTGCTATAAACATATATTTATTTTAGTGTTATATTATTTTTTATTTATTTATCGTACGTCTTTTAATAACATTTTTCTAATTTTTATTGGATGAATCAATTAAAATTTCTAATGTACGGTATTTTATTGAACACGTAGGTTGAACACAAGGATTAAAAGCTGCAGTAAAATTTTAAAACTTTGTGTTTTAAAACTAAGGTCTTTACAATTTATAACACTTACATTCCCCACTTACTCACCAAATTCTGGAGCATTCACATTGTGTTGAGTGACGGAACTCAACACCGCGCTTTGGGTAGTTACCAGAGCGAGAAAATGAAAATATTAAATATATCATTTCTTCTAGTGGAAATTAAACCCACCACTTGTGGCATTTACATCGCCCTTGCTCCACGATTGGCCTTGATCAATCGATACAATACACATACAGAATCTAAACTCGAATAAATTTATTTAATTTCAGTTAAATATATATATATGGACCGTTTATTTTGAGAGTGGTGTACGTCCATTTTCTTTTGTTTCGAGAAAATTAAAGGTTAGTATGTCGATGATTATGCAATTTCATTTACCGACCGATTTTAAGTTGTTCAAAACATGGATTTTTTTTGAGAAATTAAACACGGACTAGTTATAGATAAATAAATTACATTATATTAAGCATGAATTACGTGATAGCTCATTTTTCTCAAAAATGGACTTACACCACTTTCAAAATAAACGGTCCATATCATACATACGTATATTAATAACACGGTTATACTTTTAGCTCAAACAGGAAGAATATCTCTCTCGAGAGCGAAGAGGCACGTCCTCCTAATTCCCTTATTGGATTCCTAGCAACGTCCACAATACCCAAGTATTTGAGATATGAATTCGCCTGCATAAATATATAATTGTTTTGTTAGAATATTGTGATGGCTTAGGATTTTAATTTTAGGTTACTATTTATAAAAAAAATCAGCTTCACGCTATAGCCCGCACACAGCAGGGTAAGCAGAGGGAACCTAGTGTTAAGGCACTCCATTGCCCACTTTCTGCCGAATTCTGGAAACTTTGCGTGTTGAGTGCCAGTACTCACCAGAGCGAATATTATCTAGNAATTTATAACACTTACATTCCCCACTTACTCACCAAATTCTGGAGCATTCACATTGTGTTGAGTGACGGAACTCAACACCGCGCTTTGGGTAGTTACCAGAGCGAGAAAATGAAAATATTAAATATATCATTTCTTCTAGTGGAAATTAAACCCACCACCTGTGGCATTTACATCGCCCTTGCTCCACGATTGGCCTTGATCAATCGATACAATACACATACAGAATCTAAATTCGAATAAATTTATTTAATTTCAGTTAAATATATATATGGACCGTTTATTTTGAGAGTGGTGTAAGTCCATTTTCTTTTGTTTCGAGAAAATTAAAGGTTAGTATGTCGATGATTATGCAATTTCATTTACCGACCGATTTTAAGTTGTTCAAAACATGGGATTTTTTTGAGAAATTAAACACGGACTAGTTATAAATAAATAAATTACATTAAATTAAGCATGAATTACGTGATAGCTCATTTTTCTCAAAAATGGACTTACACCACTTTCAAAATAAACGGTACATATCATACATACGTATATTAATTATACGGTTATACTTTTAGCTCAAACAGGAAGAATATCTCTCTCGAGAGCGAAGAGGCACGTCCTCTTAATTCCCTTATTGGATTCCTAGCAACGTCCACAATACCCAAGTATTTGAGATATGAATTCGCCTGCATAAATATATAATTGTTTTGTTAGAATATTGTGATGGCTTAGGATTTTAATTTTAGGTTACTATTTATAAAAAAAATCAGCTTCACGCTATATCCCGCACACAGCAGGGTAAGCAGAGGGAACTTAGTGTTAAGGCACTCCGATGCCCACTTTCTGCCGAATTCTGGAAGCTTTGCGTGTTGAGTGGCAGTACTCAACGCCGTGCTTTGCCTCGACACCAGAGCGAATAGTATCTACTATTTTTATATATTGTATTATTGTGACTTTTATATAAGCAGTTAATATGTTATCATAGTTAAATTTAAGCAGCGTTGGATTTCCAGTGTTTCATCGATAGCATGGCTTTTTAAATACAGTCAGACAAGACGATATCAGAACAACTTATTCGATAGCATGTACCTACAATATGGTTGCTCTCAATATAGCTGTGTTTGTCAAGGGCAATAGTTAATTAAGAGAGGTTAACCGTTTCACAGTGACGGAAGTGGGTTACTATTATATTTCATTGATGGTTGCGATCTTTGGCTTCCGGATTCTGTTATGTTATAGTAAATCTTAGATAATTTCTTCTATTTTGAGTTGAATAGAAAATGTTACATTTAAATATCACTCCACTCTCCATATTATAAACAGTGAACAAAGGGATGTCTCGAAACTAGGGTACCTTTTCCTATTGGGTGGTATTTCAGGATACATCGTGAAGCTCAAATAAAATATGGGGGAAGTGTTAAGAAAAAATAAAAAATATTTATATTTTATTATGAACTTCGAGGCCTAATATCACCGACTCTCTAACCTATAAAGCAGTGACAATTATTAACGGTTGCGTAAGGTCCTATTTTTATCTACTTAGAACGAAGGAACGTCAATGAAACATTTTTATAGATAAAGTTGATTTTTATAGATAGTTACAGAACGGGTCCATAACAAAGTAGATCTCTCTTTTCTATTTCACAAATTATGTCATATTTTTTAAATTTTAATTGCTTTATATTGCTCATGTCATAAATACTTCTAATATCTTAAATAAATTTTGAAAAATTTATATATTCATAATATTGCAAAGCTGAAGAATTGTTTTTTGTAACACTATTCTCAGAAACTAACAAATAATATTTTTTTTTGTTGTATAGATAATTTATCTAAAAAAGCTCTTGAAACATAAGCTATATTAGCTACATCATTGTGCCTCCGGTTATAGTTATCTCCTACTTAAGTCACAAGTCTTACTAATTTTCATTTAAACATACAGGTAAAGCCACAAGTAAAAGCTAGTTTATAATATAAAGAATCACTTAAAAAGTGGCGAAGTTCAGTATATAAGTGCACAATGCTTGAATACAGAGTAATGGTCGGAAAATGTACTTTAGTGTGACCAGTAATTTGAGCCAACCTTTTTCCTCTGCGTTTCTACTTCAAAGGAATTCTTTCATAAAAAGGATGTCTTTATTTGAGAAATACGTTTTATACAAGAGACATCTTCTTGCTTTTATATTTTACTTAGGAAATGTAAGAAAATCACAGAATATATTTTTATTTGTGGTTATTGAAAGCTAACAATTTTTTGTTAAAAAAAACAGCTTCACGCTGTATCCCGCACACAGCAGGGTAAGCAGAGGGAACCTCATGTTAAGACACTCCGTTCTCCACTTTCCCCCGAATTCTGGAGGTATTGCGTGTTGAGTGGCTCAACTCAACGCCGCGCTTACTTACCGCGCTTACTAGCCACCCTCTGCCTACACTGCTTTGTCCGGAATACGGCGTATAGCTGGAAAAACACGATTAGTTAGAGGCCAGTCGTGGAAGCAGCAAAATATTTTCAGACTCAAGACTCAAGCGTTTTTGCTTTTTTACCCCTCATACAAAAACAGCTTATCATATGTGGGTATAAACAAAATTATTACTCGTTTCTACTCTGATTTCCCTATAAATTTATTTTCAGACGTCGCGGCCGACCTCAGATATAATAGATTGCCGACGGACGGCGGATAGCACTTAAAGTATCAGGTTCACCGCCTTACTTCTACTTAGATAACAGAAACCTAATTTGATTTAATAACCTTTAATTTTAATTTTGTTAGCAAAATGTTACAATTTTCGTAAATACATGTTTCATATTATTAAATCTATTCTGTATTTTATATTATAAAACTGAAGTGGTTGTTTCATTGAACGCTCCAATCTTAGGAACTAATGGGTTTTTTTCAGCTTCACGGTGGGTCCCGCATGTAGCAGGGACGGCAGAGGGAACTTAGTGTTGAGACACTCCACTCTACATTTTTCTTCATGTTGAGTGGCGGAACTCAACGTGGGGCTTTACCTGGACACCAGAACTAAGAAATGAAAATATTAAATATTTCATTTCTCCGATTGGGAATCGAACCCACAACCTGTCGTAAAATCATGTCGACGTCAACAGCAATTATTATAAACGAAATTATCGTAATCAAAGCTTTTATACCTTCATATATTAATAAAACACTTTAGGGTTCAAACACTAGTGTTCACACTAAAAAGGGTAGTCCCTTATCAAAATCTGTGTCGACTAAGACACCCTTTCAAGCGTACGGAAATTTTCAATACCATCTAAATTGGCAAAACTTTGAAAAAACAACTTTCGACAAATAGTTTTAAGGTTCATTTTGTATTGTCACTATTTATCGTTTTAAAGGTTTCATATGCATTGAAAACAGATGACTTGACGTGTTTACAGCAAATAGCGTCACTGTTTCCTTAGACAATACCTTTGTCTATTGAAGTAAGTACATCTTTAAAGTTATAATCTTCATATATTAGAAATCCACGTAATGTTTTAACATATTTCACTATAATAATTAACGTTGTGGTCCAGTAGAACAGTATCTGTCTGTAAAACACGACGGTTACAAGATTGATTCTCACTCAGGAGATATAAATATTAAAATTTTCCCGCTCTTGCCCTCAAAGCATGGCGTGAAAGTGAGGAATGGCGTGTCTTAAAATACGATTCCATTTGCCTGCTCTTCTACATGTGGGTATCCCACAACGTGAACTAAAAAAACATTATCATGTTATTATAATCGCGATGTTTGCTTCAACTTGATTTACTGAACTTATTTTAATAAAACTATGAGCTTAAAAAGTAAATAAAAAACTTACGTAGCCAAATCTGTAGCAACTTAGTGTATTACGTAGTAGTACAAAAAGCAATATTTACTTTAAATTTCCTTCTTCTACCACACATTAGCTTTTTGGTTAAATCAAAGAGAATATATAGTAGGGCTAAGGCAAATACGAGTATATTTTACTTTATTTTTTGTTTGAACTACATTTCTTTTACTATATCCTTTTTTCTTTATTCGATTTATATAAGAGCGCAGTGGTTGATAATGTGAAGGATTAAAACATGAAAAAATAAAGTTCACACATAAATCTAACCTTTACTATCTTTTTCTTCTTCGCTCTTCTTCTTCTTCTTCTTCTGGCGTGGTAAAGCGTGGCCTTGAGTTGCACCATTTAATACGCAATGCCTCCAGAATTCAGCGGAAAGTGGAGAACGAAGTGTTTAAACACTAGGTTCCCTCTATCTACCCTGCTGTGTGAAGCTGATTTAATTTATTTCTATCTCGTTTAAGAATTGAACCAACAGACATAGCTTTTACAATGACACTATCACCCCGCGGCACAATCGATTCAATACACGAACACATTGCCCTTAATCAATAGTAAGTGTATTAGTATTAGTATGTACTCTTTACCTTTGTATATACCGTACTGTTAGTGACTCTTGTAATTTATGATATTGACCCACTTCCATAGAATATAAATCATTGCGCCATATGCTTGAGAGCATTGTTCGTTTTTCTAATGAATTTCAAATTAATAATCTGTTAAAGTCTTATACTGATAATGTTTAAATGATCAAGGAAAGATCTAAATGCATGATATTGATTGGTAATAATGGTTAATTTATTTAATTTATTAAATTAATTAACATACAATATATTTATTTGCCTTTCAATCGTGGCGCGATATAAGCGTGACGATTATGAGTGGGAATCAATTTCCGCTCGGGGGCATGAAATATTTCATATTTACATTTCCTCGTTCTAGTCTCTATCAATCTCTAGTCTCGTCACTCAACAAGCTATGCCCTGAATTCAGAGTGTCTGAACATAAGGTTCCCAGGTTCCCTCTGCCTACAATGTTATGTGAAAAAATACATATAACAACATAACTATTGTTACATTTTTCTTTCATGGAGATCTGAGAGGCAACTCTCGACTTTGTCTAAAATAACTTAACTATCGTTTTTTGTGGCCGCAATTGCTCGAGAGTTGTAATTTGGATTTTTCAAGTATGAATTGTACTCACAACTTTCACTTTTACATTCAGACGGTATACCACTTCACCATAACGGCCTCACCCAATGACAACAAATATATACACCCTTCACAATAGCATTTTGTTGAACAATTAATTGTCTGTCCACGCGCCTATCAGTTCATTTATCATTATCTATTTCGAGGGTTCAAAGTGACATACCGCTTGTTCAGCCATATTTTGTTATAGCGAAGATAGAATGAACTAAATTGTCTGTCAATATGAAAAATTATTGAGGCTTTTTATTAATAGCTGATAATTAGTTGGATAATTATATACTGTCAGGTAATATTGAAAACCGTTTTCAATGAAATATATTTATTATATTTACTGATATAAATACTATTTATATAACATACACTATTAAACTAAAAAGTCTATGACCATTACATATGATAACTTAAAATATTATGACCATCGCCTCTATGTTTTTATAGACTACTAGCGGCCCGCTCGCGGTTTCACCCGCGTAAACTATGTTATTATTAATTTCTGTCTCCATGGCTACGTCCTAGTGACGTCTATGCAAAATTTGAAGCTCCTAGCATTTAGTAACGAATGACAAAGACAAATGTCATTAGTAACGAAGTTTCATACAAACTTTCAACCCCCAAAACAACCCCTTAGAAGTCGAATATTACAAATTCCCGTCTTAGCGAGCACCTACGTCCTATAAGTAACTCCTATGCAAAATTTCAGATTCCTAGCACATGTAGTTTCTGAGATTTCGTGATGAGTGAGTGACCTTTCGATTTTATATATATAGATATAAAAGGGAAAGTGGCAAACAGAGTGTCAATGCTAGATTCCCTTTGCTTACCTTTCTACAAAAATATGCGGGATACAGCGTGAAGCTACAAAAATTTAACAACCACATTTACGGGAATCGTACCCACAACTATCCCCTATACCTACAGTCAGCTTAATCTTATCAATTCTGGCACAGTGGAGTTTAATCCAATTTCAGTATGTTTATTTAGAACTTATACGACTATCCTCTCACTAATGTCGGAATTGAAACCGTCTATATCGATCGTAGCTATTTTTGTACCTTGCATATACTATTAATAATGTTAGCGTTAGCAGGCTCCAGTTAGCGAGGCTAAATTTATGTATTTTTCATATTAAATGTAGAATATGCTTTAATGCTTTGAATTTCAGTGACCTTATATATATTTTTTATATTATTCACTAAGCGAAGTTTTTCAAGATTTATTTCGATTTTTTCATGCGTTAACTGCAGAAAAGCTTTTAGTAAAGACTAATTGAACGTTTTGAGATGTACGTAGTGCAAGGACAAAAGCGTACTACCGTAAGTGCGACGGTTATGGTTTCGATTCTCACTCGCCTGAATAAAATATAATATATTTTTATTTTCTCGCTCTGATAAAGAAGCAAAGCACGGCGTTGGGTTTCGCTACTCAACNTGCTTAGCAACGGCGGTTGTTATAAACATGGCGGAATAAATTGCATGTCAATTATAAGTATTTTAATATATTGATATATATCAAAAATATTACAAATATGAGAAAAAAAAGTATCCTATGTTCATCCCGAGACCCCCAAGTATCTCTATATGTGTATTTTATCACAATAGAATTAGCGGTTTGGCCCTGATTGCGTAAAAGACAGACAGACAGACAGACAGACAGAGTTACTTTCGAATTTAGAATATAGGTATGGATATAGAAGGGAAAGTAGCAAACACAGTGTCAATGCTAGATTCCCTTTGCCTACCTTTCTACAAAAATATGCGGGATACAGCGTGAAGCTACAAAAAATTAACAACCACATTTACGGGAATCGTACCCACAACTATCCCCTATACCTACAGTCAGCTTAATCTTATCAATTGAGGCACAGTGAAGTTTAATCCAATTTCAGTATGTTTATGTAGAACTTAAACGACTATCCTCTCACTAATGTCGGAATTGAAACCGTCTATATCGATCGTAGCTATTTTTGTACCTTGCATATACTATTAATAATGTTAGCGTTAGCAGGCTCCAGTTAGCGAGGCTAAATTTATGTATTTTTCATATTAAATGTAGAATATGCTTTAATGCTTTGAATTTCAGTGACCTTATATATTTTTTTTATATTATTCACTAAGCGAAGTTTTTCAAGATTTATTTCGATTTTTTCATGCGTTAACCGCAGAAAAGCTTTTAGTAAAAGCTAATTGAACGTTTTGAGAAGTTCGTGGCGCAGGGGCAAAAGCGTGCGACTGTAAATGCGATGGTTGTAGGTTCGATTCTCACTCGTCTAAATAAAATATTTTATGTTTTTATTTTGTCGCTCTGATTAAGAAGCAAAGTGCGGCGTTGAGTTTCGCTATTCAACACGCAATGCTTCTTGCAATGGCAAAATAAAGAGGCTATAGGCTATACCTACCTTACTGCTGAATGTGTGGGCTACAGTGTAATATGGAGATCAAATTAGGGTTGTGGACATGTCTGCGCCCAACGGTGGATGCGGTTTTATGTCTCATATAAGAGCTCTATATCTAAACTATATAAAAGTGGGACACAAAATATTATTAATAAATATTTTGCCTAAGTTACACAACATCATAAAACATGGAATATGAAATAAAGATTCAAGTAAAAAATACATATTTAGACGCCGAACAAATACTTGAGCAGCAAATGGGAAAACTTTGACACGTACAGCTGTCGACTCTATCAAAAGTTTTATAGCAATTCGTCTTTTATAGGACAGATCAAACAAACACTTTTTTTTGTTGCATTTTTACTAGAATTTGAAGCATTTCAAAAATTTGAATATTTTCCTAATTATCGAATTATTTTTTTAATTTCACGCTTATTCTTCATGGAATGTGGAGGATATAAAATTTGAGTAATCCTATAATGATTTGATTATAATGTTTTTTCAAATGTATACAGATTTATGTATTTTTTATTTACACGGTAGAAAAAAGCAAAGAATTACGCGAAAACAGCGTTTGTTGTGCACCTATATCTCCCGCCTATCTAAAGAAAAAACGAATTATTTTTGTAATACTTACAATATTTTTGGCGCACAAAAACAAATAAAGCCACGATTTATTATTAGGTATATCCAGGTCCCCGAAAAAAAAGGAAAAAGATTATAACATCAAATAAAACCGCCATATAACAAGCCAGCTTAAAGCCCTGGATCGTACATTACAAATCGAAAGTCTCTCAGCTTTCCTACCAGATCTTGATAATAGGTAATACACGTGTTCGGATTTTCACTTTATATGATAATTTGTGGAGTAATCCTGAAAATATTATCCCTTTTTTACGTGTGCTAAGTAAATACGCGATCCCTTGTTTATTTTTACATAACATAGCTTATTCTAAGATTATTCTATATTTATTTTATACAGACCCACAGTGTTTGTCCATTATGACGCATGGGCACAGCGTCTGACTGTAAACACGATGGTTGTGGATTCGAATAACTTCCGTGGTAATGAATTATTTTCATTTCTTTGCTTTGGTAACAATATGCTTGTTTCGACGCTCACTCAAAGAATAAAACACCATACCAACTACGCACATTTATATATTTAAGATGTACAACTACTTTACTAATACTTCTTTCTATAAGTGCAGCGTAGAGTTTCACCAATCAACACGCAATATCTCATAATTGGAGAACACAAGGTTCCCGCTGCCTACCCAGCGTATGGCCCAACAGCCTCAAGCTAAAAAAAAGTACAAAAAAATGCCTAAAATGGAGTTTAAAATTAATTAGCCAGAATACTTCGAATTGGATTAGACAATAAAAAAATCAAGGCATTACTGCGGCTGTAAACCAAAGTAGTAAATCAACCTCGTAAACCCGAGAAGTGGCAGATTAAGCGAATGAAAAATTCCTGCCCCTAATGGTAAGAGCAAAAAACTCGCAGAGCAAAAATGCCTAATGTAAATTTTAGGTGATTTTGTGTCAAATTTCTTCCAATTTGGTAAAATTTTTAAAGTGCTTTAAAAGTGTTATAATTATTTATTATTATTTTAAAAAATTATAGTTATTTTGTTTCGTTTTGTTTCTTCTAAGTACACACATCGACCCTCTTACGATTTTATTTTAAGTCTATATTTAATTTTACGTTTCGTTTTAGTTTATGTAGTTATATAGGGTAAAAGAAATAAAAAATATTAAATTTCTAAAGGAATAAAGCTAGCACGTTTCTTCATAAAAACAAGTAAAGCAGAAAACAAACACTTTGATATTTCACGTGTAAACTTGAGCAATTACCGCATTAAGGAACTGAGTGTGAAAGAATACACTCTTAAGTAAAAATAGTGTCAATACATATATTTTTTTCCACTTTCACGCTGCATGTCACGCTATATTGAGTAGCGGGACTCAACGCTGCGCTTCATCTTGATTCCAGAGGGAAGAAATAGAAATAATTTATTTACCAAACTGGAAATCGAACCCTCAACTGTCACGCTTACAGACACAATGCTGCTGCCCGCACGACTGGTTCTAGATATCACATTGCTATAATAAAAGAAATAATTACATAAATATATATAAATCTACTCAGCTTTAGTCAGCGACATAACGATGCAAGAAGTTCACCAACTTTGTATAATGATATAATAACAATACAAAAATAACTAAGCAGGAAAATGGCAAGAAGATTACAAAACGAAATTTAAAATCTCTTTAGACCAAATTTAATTAACGCTTAAAACATTAACACCCAAGACAGCCTTTTATTTTGCTCTATCTTATTTAAATTGGATTCTAAGCTTAATTTCTAAACTTTTTTGCTGAAAACTTCGAAGTATGAGGGACTTAATTAATCAAAACAAATTGGGACCCTATTTCAGGGGAAAAGATGAGAAAAATGGTACTATTATTTAAGATTGTATTTTATATATTTATTAATAAATACTTTATGAAAATTTTGTTAAAATTATAGTATTTAAGTAAAATATGTTCTATAATAATGGTGGGGTATATAAATATGTATACAGTGCAATAAGTGTTATGGTCTAGGACTTTAAGACGTAAAAAGAAGAAATACTGTAGTATAACTGAGACGTCCTTTATTAACGATGGGTTTGCTTTTTTATAGGGGCATCCTTTACTTTTCATTAAATTTTAATAACAGAAATTTTTGTTAAAATGAACTTGCTTATAACACTTTTTTTATATTGTTTCGTTATAATGTTTTTTTGGCACAATGGCTCAAATGGGTTAATTAATTGTGATATCGGTCATATATGGACATATAAATAAATATCTAATTTGAGTGGAAAAGTGATATTCCACGTTGAAACACCATATAATCTCACACAATAAAATATTCTATATTACAAAATTATCACGAGAAAACGCCAAAGCTTTAGTAAAAGTAAAGTAACAGAAATGAAACAAAAGACAGCACCACAAAGACTTACCGCAACGCCAAATTTGAATCACAAATGATTCTTAATTAACATAGAACATTTTGTTAAATTATACTTGGCTTTTATTTAGGTCTTTTTAACATACATACGTACTGATACTATCATAAATTAGATATAAAATAAAAATTAGATACGTATTAAAATATACATTACAGAGCAATCTTTTCAGACAACCTTTTCTTTTGAATCAAGTTCACGTTTAAAATATTTTAATTAAATAAAAATATATTTGTATTTATAATTAAATAGGTTGTGTGTAGTTAGCAAACGTTTCAAATGCACTATTACGCCTCAATCAAAGTCACGTCTGCATAATTGACATTCGACTAGTTTGCTATTTGAAATTCCAATTTTCACATACAATCATAAGTTCAACAATATTCCATAACGCTAAATTTTCTTTATTAAAGATAGTAGAGAATTTAAAATATATTTATAATATTAAACAAAAAATAAATAATACAATACCAAATGTACTAAANTCTTTATTACTCGATCCGGTTAGTTAATTTCAACATAAGGCTATTACTGAAAGAAGCGAAACAAAGAACAATTTTGGATAAGTAGCCTAACTTTAAATAAGTAGAATGTAAGAGATTAGTGAAATTAGCTATTTAAGTAACTTAGCTATGACATACGGACGAACAGACAGATGGACTAATATATATATTCCTTTAACTAATATATAAAGGTTCCATTTTTCACAACTCACGCAACCCTAAATAGCTCATAATGTATGCATAAAGCGCTAACAAACAAGCCTTAGAGCGGAATGATTCAACTGAAACAAGTTATGTTGGATGTTCATTTTACTTTTATTCCTTTTGCGCTTTCCATTCCAATGAGAAAATATTCCGTCTCATTAGTTCAGTCGCTCGGAAATACTATGGACATGTTGGAAATACGTAAATAGTTAATCTGCTCAACCATTTTAAAGCTTAATTTTTATAAGCTTAAAACTAAACTAATAGAAATTTTGAATCCAAAATCACCCCACCAGAGGACAAGACCTCATTCAGCACGACTCCAGGTCAGTACACGTGTCAAATTAGAAATCGTTGGTGGTATTTTGATTAATAAAATTATATCAACTGACAGACTTATGCCACATCAGTCTACCCGTGACCACGGACCAATGAAAAAGGTTCGAATCGTCGGGTTTCCACAAATTTACATTATTAAATATACGAGGTTAATCCGGTAAAAGAATTTAATTTAAAATGTGCATAATATAAATTTAGGAAGAATTTGTTAAAAATTGCTTCAATTTAAGATAATTAACATAAGTTTATGATATTAGCCTCCAGAATTCGACGAAAAATAAGGAACGGCGTGTCTGAACACTATGCTACTACACTACTATTTCCTTTACCTACCCTGCTGAGTGCGTGATGCAGCTTTAATTATATTTTGGCTTCATGCTGTATCCCTGACGAAGCAGAGTAGGCAGAGGGATTCCCATTGACACACTTCCATTCTCCACATTCCGAAGAAACCTTGCTTTGCATTGCATATTAAATGGCCGAACTCAACACCACACCACATTAATAATTTCTAATCCACTTCTAGTAAAGCTGAAATAAAAGTTATACGATGGTAGGTATGTAGAGCGCCAGTGAAAAAGTCAGAGGGAAAAAATCTAAGTGCTACTAATTAGGAAAAATGTAATGGCTGTCTTGCAATTTAGGACCAAAAGTTTTTACTTCAAGCTCCGTTATTATGTAAAGCTGCGAAGTAACTATGAATTTTTGCAGCTACGTTAATAAGTATGAATTTAAAGTATTACATGAGATCTTTTAGGTGTTTAAATGAAATTTCGTTGGAAATTCATATTCCTTCAATCTGATCTCCATATGAATATCAATTATATTATTTCTTTGAAATTTTATATTTAATCATGTCCTTCTTTTCAGTTGTGGATATTTTTTAGATGAGTAAAAGAAGAATGAGACGAATAAAAAAACCGGTCAAATATGAGTAAAACTTGCCCACCGAATATTCTATACCAATTTCAGGATTGTAGGTCTACAGGAGATACTCTATAGGTTTTGATTACGCGAGTAAAGCTAACAAACTTACCTAAGTTTATTAACTTAACTCGCCGAAACTTGCCTAAACAAAAAACCATACAAGTGCGAGTCAGGCTTGCCCACCGTACAAAAATTTAAAGTCTCGAGCTTTTTCTGATTTCAGGCTTAGCCTAGCCAGAGCCCTTTCATCTGATACCTGTCTTGAACTGGCGGCTTTAATACTAAATTTTGGCCTCTTTTAAGGCTATTAATTATTAGAATTTAACCACAAATGTATACGATGTATTATTGCTCGCATGAGGCTTCCATATTTTCCTTTTCCTACGTAAGGAACCTGAAAAATATGTAAAACTTCATAGCTCAAAATATAGCTTACATATTTTTAGTAGGAGGTACACTACAATTTTGCAATAGAGCAAATGGCAAAGCAATCGAAAGGAGTCAATCTATCTAAGGCGTGTCGATCAAACAGTTCAAATATCTGTTTATTTTGGTTACGTTACTTATATTGGTAAAAGGTTAAAATAGACGATATGTACACAAAGGTGTTATAAAAATCTTATAATGTTTATAAGTAATATGAACAGCCTCGTGCAATACTATGTAGTTAAGTATTACGGAAACTATTAGATTTAAAAATAACACCTTCACACTATTTTTCATACAGCAAGATTGGTAGTGTTAAAACACTCTGTTTTCCTAATTTCCGCCCAATTTTTCGAAATATTTAATATTGAGTGGCGGAACACAACGCAGCGTATTTTTTACCAGGGCAGCGAAACGAAACGAATTTGTAATATAGGTATTTTCTTAAACAAGCAAAGGAAAATGAAAAACGTAGAGACGCGTCACTAAATTGGGACATCACAATGATGCATATAAATACACAAATCTTTACTTATGTTCTATTAAACATTAAATCACATTTCAATCCTGTTGACCTTTACCATTATTAAACACAGCTTTACTAAAAAAGCTTTTCATATAATGAACGTAAGCCACTAGAAAGCTCGTTGCAATTCGCAAAAGGGGCAAAATTGGTTCAGATTAAGCTGAAACTGCATCATTAAAATTTTACGTAAAATTTACATCACTTTCATACATGTCTATACTAATATGAGAATTTAGTAGAAGTTTATTTTTTACCTAATATTGTTTTTACTGACATACTCGTACATATATATATATAACTTATGTTAATCCTGCAAAGCTATATTTCACACGAGCGAGTTTAATGCGATATAGTAGTGGGTTCAATTATTATGATTTTTTATGGAGTGGCTTATAACTAACCCCCCATGAGTCCCCATTCGAGGAAGTGAAATATTTATTTACCGTGTCTATTTCCATTTCTTCGCTCTGGTGTCGAGGCAAAGCGAGACGTTGAGTTCTGCCACTTAACACGAAATGACCCCAGAATTTGGCAGAAAGTGGGAAACTGGGGAGCCTAATTAACACAAGGTTCCCTCTGCCTACTATATTATAAAAATTTAAATAGAATTTAGCTAGGTATATTTTATATGAATTATTCCCAGTTTGTTTAGGCTAAATATGACATGGGAACGAAAAATATGTTAACGTCGCCTATCAGATTCATGCCTTAGCCCCAAGCTTGCGTGACTATGTTAGTAAACTCTAATAAAATTCAAAAACAAATTAACATTAAAATTTAAAACATCGCAACTAAAGGCAAAGTTAGAGAAGCACGTTCCAAGTGCGCCAACAGACGTCACCACGAATGCTAAAGACAAATAGATAAAAAACCATGTAATTTGTATGCACAGCCTCTAAAAATTTACATAAAAGAATTTAATTATAGTAGACGTCTATTTATCTTCATCTTGCAAATGTTTTCTTAAAATTACAAATTTTGAAAACTCCAAGCGACTTTGGCATCGCAAAGTGGAATGCTTTAGCCTCGTTAGTTCGAAGAAGCTTTGACATTTTTTCTTAGCTTTCGAGATGAATCAAAATAAATAACCTTCGTATTATACAGCCTTTGATCCATAGTTTACCTGAGGGAACTTGTTAAAACGTCGCGACAGGTCGTGAGTTCGATTCCAACTCGACGACATGAAATATTTAATAGTTTCATTGCTCATAAAAGATGACTTCAATAAAGTAGGCAGAGGGAACCTAGTGGGAACCCTAAGACTCTGTTTCCCACTTTCTGCCGAATTCTGGAGTCATTGCTCGTTCAGTGGCGGAATTCAACCTCGTTGTGCCTCGCTACCAGAGCAAGGAAATGAAAATACCAAATATTTAATTTCTGGAAAGGGACTCGAACCCACTACCTGCCACGTTTACAGCACACCTGTGCCCCTGCACAATAACGACAACGACTGGCCTCAATATAAACGTAATACATAATTACAATAATAACAGGAAGAAGATAATTCAACGTTTAAAATATTTGACATTATACCCTAGTAATATGTTCACGTTTAGTTCTACAAAATTGGTGATCTGGAAAATGTTGGACCGAGGCGGAAATTAAAAATCCGTTCGGATGAAATTTCATTTTAAGAATACTGAAATAGATTTGAAAATATGAAATGAAATAGACAGGTAAATGAGGCGGAATAATCTTTCAAGGTTTATTTCTGTTATGAGAATTGTTTATTAACTTGTATTTATAGAATATATTTTTTATGTCGAAAGCGGAGGGAGCAAACGGAATGGTCTTAATGGGAACGGAGTGTCTTAACACTAGGTCTTCATGTTCCCTCTGTCTACCCTTCTATGTGCGGGATACTATTAGGCTAAAATAGCAGAGGATACCTGAGAACCTAATGTCAAGTAAGTCCGTTACCATTAAGACACTTCCATTCCCCACCTTCCTCCGAATTTTGGCGGCATTGCTTATTCAGTGGCAGGACTCTCTCAGGCGCCCCTGCTTACCAGAGCGAGAGAATGCAACTCACAACCTCTCGCGTTCATAGTCGCACGCCCCTGTGCTGCGGCACGGCTGGCCTCTACACATTAAAAATGAAAATTCAAAATGTATCATTGAATAATTTTTTTAGCTTGATGGAAGTGCCAATCAGCCATTAAGAATATTTATTACTTTCACATTCAATATTTATATATCATTCAGGGTTTTTCTATTTTATTTTAAGCCAAGCACAAATAAACGATTTCACATAGAATAAATATATTAAATCCGTGTATGCTAGTGATGCGTTGGTATATTTTAGTCATAATTGAAGACTATTTTGCCGTCGCTAGGTTAGCACTAACACATATACAGGGTGGCCTAGATTATTATTAATTAATTAAAAGCTTGCCGGACGGCTCGAGTTAAATTGATGAAACACTACTTGTAGTGTATTTAAAATTGTGTAAGAATATATTTTCAGATATTTCTTCATTTTCTCTGCTTAATTCGTTTTTATTAATTAATTTACTATTGAAGTGACTGTAAACGTGACGGTTATGAGTTTGATTCTTACGTAGAAGAAAGAATATCATTTTCTCGTTTTAATAACAAGGCAAAGTGTGGCGTTGAGCGCCGTACCCAAGGCCTCGAAAACTCAGGTTTCCTCTGCCTACCCTGCTACATTCTGAACACAATGTGAAGCAAAAAAAAGTTAACTGCAGACCTAATATAAAAAAATATATGAGCACTTAGTTTTATAACAGAACTAATTACAATTAGGATCTCCATATATTTTATATCGCCGTAATAGCTGGTTGGCTTAGGCAATTATAGGCTTCCTAGGATTGTATCGATTATATCAAGCCCTATAAACACCATGACGAAACTTCAGCTTAGTTTGTCGGTCAAAGATTATATTAAACATGCTTTACTACGAACTGGCCATCAGGTAACGAAAGTCGTCAAAATTTGCTTAATAATACTCTAGACAATGTATAAGAATAAATTGTCAAATTAATAATATTAATTAATTGTTAATTAAGCTATATTCGTATTTCCTCGATTACCTTTCGTTGATAACAGATAGCAAATAATAACTTTTTTAATTTACTTATTGAGATATGGATTATAAATTATTCTTTAAATAAACGGTTTATCTGTAATAAAATAAATGATATCAATTATTTTTTTAACAGATATCTCAAAAAGAAGAAATGATCAAACTTTTCATCTTATTGTGTTTGTCAATAGTGTTCTGTCCTAGTGTGTTACCTTGCTACGTTCCTTTTAACCAACCTTCAATGAATACAACATATCGAACAACTACTTACAAGTCTATAACAAAAAATAAATGTGATGTTTGATGTCGTTTGAAAAGAATTGTGCTTTAATTCAACAATTATTAAGTGATGATTAAATGAATGAAAAACTGAAAAAATCTTTTCCTTTTTTACATTAACGTATGTCACACTCGTTAGGCTTTTAATAAACATGTATAATGCTATATTAAAATTAATATATATTATGAAAATGTAAAAAAATTCAATGAAAATGTGAATTTATTTTTTTAGCTCTAAAATTGATTTGTATCTTAATTTTATTTTTTTCTGATTACATGTGAAATAAAAGAAACAACACATTTGTTTTCTTAAAAAACTAAGCTTCTCTCAGATTTCTTTAAGCTTTATATTAATTTCTTGGAAAATATACATCATATATAACATTTTCTATTAGTAACTAAAAAAAATACTGTTATCGTCATCATAATCATATTTATCTCTTAAATATTTTTTTAGTTAAATGATTTTAGTATTATAATAATTAATAGTAAATTTTAGAGTTTATAAATTATAAATTAATATTGAAGCAAGCAACCCAAAGTCCCAGTGAAAGTCATAAGGTAATTATGTTAGAAGCCTTTGAATGAAGTACCAAGTACGAAAACTTGAAATGAAAATATAAATTTGCTTAAGTGAGACGTTAAAATATGATAAATTTTGAAGGATTTCAGCGCGACAATATTATGTTTGAGGAATATTTATTAATTTTATCATCTCAGCGCTTCTATCAACGCACATTGCCTCATATGTAGTCGTGCAAATCCTAATGTGTTCAGAAGTTAGATTTGCATCGTGGTCTGAATGTAAGTACGCCGGTTCTAGGTTCCACACCCAGTCGGAGTAATTAATTATTTTTCTGGTCTGGATTTTTCTGAAGTCACTCAACACGCAATGCCTCCAAAATTCGGCGGAAAGTGGGGAACGGAGTGTTTTAACGCTATCCCCTGCCTACCCTGCTGCGTGCGGGACACAGCGTGAAGCTGATTTTTTTTTTAAATAACATTACAATTACCCGGATTTAAGTTCAGGCTTACTTACTTCATTTTCAGACTTTACTTTAATATTTTTCATATAATGAAATAAAATTGTCAGTAGCTCTCTCGCTTTTCCATAGCTATTCAATAAAAATTACAGTAGTTGATGCTATATAACGCATCACGGAAGTGAATAAAAGGGATTGTAAAATGAAGTGTTTTGTCGCATTATCTTTGCTTCAAGCAAAAATATACGAAAATAGCTTGTAAATCTAAAAATAGTAATAGGTACTGACAAAATAAATGTGTTTTTAGAGGAGTTTAATATTTCTATTCCTCAAATTTACTAAGTGTAAAATCTTGCTACTTGCGACATTCTAATTTAAAGATTAATTTTTTTTATATAATGATAAAAACATGTAAATGTACATTATATAGGTATATCGTTTTAAAATAGAATAAAATATTTCTTAAAAGAAATCGTATTTTTTATTTTATTTGTTTATTTCCTAGTAAATTAAATATTAAAGTATAAAAAAAAGCATTAAAAAAATCTACAATAGATCTAATATTTTTCAATATCTAATTAAAGCGCACGCAATAAATGAAAAATGCCGGTATCTAAACAACGGTAATAAATCTAACAATACGTAAATAGGAAAAAATGATAGTTTCATTTCGATACGATCGACATTTTTTGATTAATTGAAACATTGGATATTGCATTCTGCAATATCAATCAAACGTATCTCGTTGAAATAGATCAAAAGCTTAGTAACAGTTATTTTTCATTTGGATAATTTTATTGTGACATGCTATTGCTATAGATCGTTCAATTTTATTTTCACGCTGTATCCCGCACATAGCAGAGGGAACCTATGTTAATTAAATCTCAATCTCATCTTTTTACTCAATTTAATTGATATTTAAAAAAAATAAATTTTAATAAGAAGTTCAGTACAATAGAAAAAATATTTTCAACATTGGCAATGTAAAAATATGAAGGTAAACATATGTAAAAAATGGCAAAGCATTAGAAAGGGTGTAACTGTAATTGTGTAATAATTGATTTATACAATAAAAATTTTATTAATGATATGAATATTGTGGTTTACAACTAACAGAAGTATATTTGTAGTACATATTTAGTAGTATTACTAGGTAGGCTAAAAGTATATTAATGTTACATATTACTAATCGCACCTGTTTGAAATTTTCAACTTTTTAACTTTATCGTTCGAACAATGCCGATTGTTTGTATTTTGTCAAAGACGTGTTTTGTCATATAAGTACTTTGCCAACAAAACTTGAAAATTTATTGAGGCATTCAGTTCGTGATGTAAGGTCTATATGGAGAAACCACGTTATATTTTATATAGAACTTTATGAGATTTACAAAGAAATATGGAGAGTGAGTATTATTTTTCCTTATGGTAGTTATCGCGATTAATATTGATTTGCGCAGCGTTGAGTTCTGCCACTTAACACGCAATGCTTCCAGAATTCGGCGGAAAGTGGGGAACGGAGAGTCTTAACACTAGGATCCCTCTGCCTACCCGGATGTGTGCGGGATATAGCATGAAGCTGATTTATTTATTTATTAATATTAGGGCGACGGCAAACCTAAAAGTTATCTTCACACAAGGATTTTAAGTATATGTAGTTTTAATTATTTTCATTTAATGTTTCGTAAATTGGGCAGAAACGGGCATTTTACGTCTTCAGTTAAGGCACATGTTATTGGCATAAACAGGTAAGTACTAACGTTTACAAAAAAATAAAGTAATATACGAAGGTAATATTTCACAGAATGAAGATTTATATAATGACTATACAAAATATATGTGTTATACATATACAATAAAAAAAAATTAATGCTCTATTCCGATTTTCGTGTACGTTTTTCAATATACTGAAAACAAAATCATGATAAATCCGCTAAATCATGATTTAATTAATACCTTCTAAGGAAGAAATACGAAAAAACAACAATTAATTTTAATATTAAAAAGAACAAACTTTTATATTACTTCCAAATATTATGGTAATAAGATTAAAAAAGTATTCGTAAAACTTTTATTAAACGAGAATTTTCGTTTGAAATTATCTTCTTACCTTCAATCGATGTTTATGGATATAAAATCTGAACCGATTAGAATAAGAAAATAATAAATTTATTTAATGAAGATATAAATTAGAATATATACTTTATTACACTTATTAAATATGAAAAACATAGAGACAATTTTGTATATGCGATTGAAATTTATGCAAAGCTGGCCTTATTGCTCCAACTTCTTTGATAAATAATGGATTAATATAATAAAGTATAATGTGTTTCTATTACATAAACAAGTTGGTAACAGCAGTACGAAGGAAAACATATCGTATAAGGGAAAGCTTTTTTGTAAGTGCTATAATACAAAGAAAAAGATAATATGTATCAAGACTAAAGTTTTTTATGAAAAAGAATAAAATTTGTGTAATGATAACTGGAGTGATGCTCATTTCATAATTGACGAAAAGGTGTAGTGATTAATCCCTTCACTTAAATTATTATTGAAATTGGAAGAGAATTTATATAGTCGCTAATATGATATAATAGCCATAGATAACTTTCAAATTTAGCAATTTTAATTTTAACACCCATTTAAAACCTCCCAAGTACGACCAAACAATTTTAAGCGGAACATATATTTCAAATACTCTTTACACAGAAAAGAAAATATGATTAAAACCAAAGTTTATAAATTTCAGTGCTACTCTTCATAACGTTCGCACACGTAGCGTTGGTGGACAGCTACAGTCACAAATTCTTCTCGCAAAACCTGGACACGGAACCATCTTTATCAATACAATACGCTCGCGATAAGAAAAGCGATATGATAACAAACGAATGTCTAACAGAAATGTATCCTAAAAACATATACAGGTACCCTCTCCACATCGACCGGAACGACGTGCCGTGTATAATTCACTGTGTTTTAAAGAAATTCGGTATAATGTCTAATGATGGAGTAATAAATACTCGCAACTACTACAGACGCGTGCGAGCTATACATAGATATGACCCGAGAGTCCTGATATCTGATGTGGGGGAGACCTGTGCGCAGAATATAAATGGGATGAATCTCGATCACGATGTGTGTAAGAAGGCAAAAGTTTTCAACGACTGTACGCAGTTGTATGCGATATCGTATAGAGAGAGTGATGATTAGATAGATTGTGTTGTTTATTTTGTAGTTTTATAATTTTTTTGTATGAATATACCATAGTTTTTTGTTATGTGATTTTTATTATTCTTTTATTTTGGGTGAATTATATTTTTAATCTTAAAGTTAATTTTCATAAAAAATATTTTAAAAAAGAAACACTTAGATTATTTTATCGAATAAAGGGATTGATGATAGAAGTTTAAATTATCCATGAAATATTTTCTATTTCAAATGACAACATTAAGAATTGAAGCATTATTAAACGATTACGAGTGTAGTTTACTAAACCTTCCACAATTAATGGACTATTACAAACGATTTTTTTCAATTTGAACCAACAGTTCCTGAGATTTGCGCGTTCAACCAAACTCTTCAGCTTTATAATATTAGTATAGCTATAGTATATATGAAAACTTGATTCACGACAGTGACAAAGCTTCGATGTATCACCTTGGAATTAAATCCATCCATCATATTCAACGATATATGAAAGTGTGACAAAATTAATAGCTCGCACTGATATATGACGCTGGTCAGATTAAAATGTCGAGCTGAAATACGACTTCCAGCTCTAGATATAGGAGGTCTAATAAAAGTGATACGTTATATTTTTAGAAATATTTCATCGTATTAGTTTTGTAGGTGACTTTTATATTATTTTTAGACTTATTGAGAAAATAGTTCATTTAGGAAGGCAGTTTATAATAATCAATGCAGTAAACTAGGTGAGCATAAGCGGCTCTGATAAGCCCCATTTACAGCATAACTAGACTAAATTAAAGAATAAATCCTCCCGAGAGCACTCCGTTTGGCCATTTGAGAATGAAAGTTTAATTTGGGCAATTTGAGAATGAAGTTTCATATTAATATGTTATAGCCCTCCTGTAGTGCTGTATTCTGCACATAGCAGGATAGGCAGCGGGAACCTGGGAACCTAGTGTCAATTTCCCACTTTCCGCCGAATTCTGGAAGCACTGCGTATTGAGTGGTGAAACAACACCGCACTTTGCCTCGTCACCAGAGCGCGGAAATGAATATATTTAAGAACTAACTTGCTCGAGTGGGAAGCGAACCCACAACCTGTGGCATTAACAGTCACACGCTTGTCACAATTTTATATTAATCTATATTAATCTCAAAAATATATAATAAAAAATATTCGTAAAACACAAGAAAGTTTCCATATTAAGATTCCAGACGTGCCGTCCATTGAATTTATATATCGACTATTCAAATCTCTTCGAGCAAAGATACAAATATCGAGTCATTTATCATTCAGACAGAAAACTGGGGCTGTTGATAGCGTGTACAAATGTGAAAAATGCATAAAAATGTAATAAATTTCGTTTAAAATTCAAAGTATTCTTTTGTTGCAGCAGTACTGCCGTTCCTCATACTACTGCTGCCTTGCACTCAGGCACGTATATCAGTTATGTATGCCCACGAGAAAATGTCTGATATAGTAGCTGAACAGTGCCTCAATGAAATGTATCCGAAAGGAAGAAGGATACAATTTGAAGAATCTGATGAACCCTGTATTATATACTGTGTTTTGAAGAAACTTGGTATCATGAACAGTAATGGCCAAATCAACGTTGATATATATAGGTATAATTACTTTACCTATACAGCTTTTCAGTCTTGGATTTTTCCTATTCTCCTACAGAAAAGTGCTATCAAATATAAAGGTTTTTGCAAAAGATCTTCATAAGATATAAGGCTGCCATATTACATAAATTGAGGTATTCTATATAAGATAGGTAGACCTAACATTCAAAGAATCCATTTAATTTAAGAATATTTTTTTAGAATCGTATATTTTTATTATTATGAGTAATACTTAAAAAATCTTTTTAAATACTTAAAAACTTGTGAACCCAGAGGTAGTTCATTTCTCCGAATGGGAATCTAGCATATAACCGTCATGTTTAGCGTAATCATAAGCATTATATTAATAAAAATAATTTAATTACTTTATATTTAATATTTAATATTATTACTTCCTTTTCTACATTAGGAAGAGAGTACAACAAGCTCATCAACTCGACTCTAACAGTGTGACTAGCGACAACGGCAGCGCCTGCATAGAGAGCGCTGAAGCGACGCAGCACAAGCAGGACGTGTGCAAGAAGGCGAAAGTGTTTAACGATTGTACTCATTTGTATAGGATGTTGTTTTAAATTATATATATCTTAACTTAATATATAAAATATAAATTACTTCTTTTATTTTTAAATATAGAAAAAAATCACTCTAGTGTTACAATAATTAAGTGGCTTTCAATCTTTCTATGGAATTTTATAAAAAATGTTTCCTCTTATACTTTCATTCTAAGCGAAATATAAATGAAAGTACATAAAATGTTGGTGTACACACATTTTATATTAAAAAAATATTTTTTTCACCAAATTTAGTGTACGATTTATAATGACTGCAAAAAATGTAAGCGAGCAGAACGATTTAATGATTTATATACCTACATACCTACATATATGTATATAGAAACACAAATTAAAATAGAACTACGGTACGGAACAAAAGTTTTTTTTCCTAAAAATATTTTATTACAAAATCTTCTTTCATTGAGTATTTTTAATCGATTTTAAAACAAGGATATGTATGTAATATTGTTGGAATTGAAATTTATTCGAATATGTCACTATATTTTGGATTCCCTTCATTTGCCCACCAATTTCTCGGAAACAAAAAAATAGTAAATGGCTCTTAAAAAGTAAAAATAGAAAAATTTAAACTTATGGCAATACAAATAAAATTGTGCCAACTGTTTCATACTAAATGAAAATTCATTACTTACATAGAACAAGTAGCGTCACGTAAGTCACAGGTACGACATTCTAATTATTATAGAAATCTGAAGGGCAGAATGTTTAGACTGCTTTACAAGTTAATTTTAATATGAAAATACTATCCCATCAAAAACATAAATGTAAAATGAAAGCCAAGTTTTGTAATAAAACGTATGCTTTCAGCGATAAAAGAAGTGAGATGTAAATGTATGCCAAGTTCAATGGTCAGTCCTGAAATTTATTTTTAACAATATAAAATATTTTATAACAACTGAAAATGCCCATTCTTCTTACAACTTGGAGACTTTATCTATGTGTAATATCTGACTTGGCTAGTTTTCAAATGAATTTACATCGATATAAATGAATGTATTCAAATTCTATTCTATTCAGATTCTATTGTAAGTACGACCGACTTCTGTAAGAAAAGGTGGTTATCAATTCGACTGTATTTTTTTTTAATGTTTGTTACCTCATAACTTTTAACTGGGTGAACCGATTTTAATAATTTTTTTTTGTTTGAAAGGTAAAACTTTCTGAATGGTCCCATTTTTTTTGGTCCATGTCTGACAATGGTATCCATGAGAAAATCACATAAGTCTTAAATTTGCATTAGGTATGTGCGCGACAAATAGACGAATAACTCAATGTAGCGCCAACCGATTTTGATGATTCTTTTTTTATTTGAAAGGATATACTTCAAGGATAATTTGGTGAAAGTTTGGTTAGGTTCCGATTATGGAATCTGGTCAAAATTAAGAAAGTTGGTTTTTTTTTGGTAAAACAGTGATTATACTGTAATAGATAGAAGCAAGAACTTTTTAAGTTGATGTCAGAATTAAACAATGTGTGCAGTTAAAGGACGTGTTCATATTTCTGTTCGGTTCTCTTTATTCAATTTTTTTGTGGATTTGAGCTGTATTTCTGTTTCTAAACCCCCCTCAATTATTATTTTGTAAATATATTTAATGTACAGACGCGCCATTTTTACTTTCTTATTATATGTATAGATTTATTAAAAATAAAATAAAATAAATATAAAATAAGCCTTTATTGCTGTAAACATTGATTTTCCTTATTTAATTATATGTGAAGACGATCGGCTTTCGTCAACAGCTTGTCTTCCGACATAGGCCTCCTCTAAACCCTTCTATTTCTCTCTCTCTCGCTATCCTCATCTATTCTGTACCAGTTACTTTTTTAATATAATCCTCCCAACGTTTCATTTGTTGGCCTTTATTTCTTTTCCCAATTCTGGGGTACCACTCTATTATTGTTTTGGTCCATTTCTTAGTTGTTTTTCTCAACATATGCTCTGTCCATTTCCATTTTAGTCTTGCATGTTGTTTCTGCATCTCTAAATTTTGTTATACTTTTTATTTCTTTCAGCCTTACTTTATCTTTCCTCTTCATGCCAATTACACTTTGCTCTATACCATTATGACGCCATTTTTACTCTTTTATCATGTCACTTAATAAACTGTCCACAATGGTTATTTATATAAATTGAATGTCTTGAATACAAAACACTATGAAACAATTTAAAATAGGTGACCGTTATGATGACATCCGGATTACACGTTTTTTCAAATTCAAATTCAAATTCAAAATATTCTTTATTCAAATAGGCAATTATTATAAGCACTTTTGAATCGTCGAATGAACGTATGAACAAAAAGCTACCACCGGTTCGGAAGGCAGTTCTGCTGAGAAGAGCCGGCAAGAAACTCAACAGTTGCTCTTTTCAAAATCAATGGTACAATCTATTACATTAGCTGGCAGCTATCCTGCATTACATTCAATAGACATTAATTCCATACATGTTTATCCTCTAGATATTCTTGAACAGTGTAATAAACTTTACTTGTTAGAATTTTTTTTACAGATATTTTAAATTTTGGTAGTGGCAAACTAAGAATACACTTTGGTGTTATTTTGGCTATTTCACTTTCCTACGCTTTTGGGGCCTAATATCCTTTTTTTCGCTACTTTCTATATTGTCTTGAACCTTTGAAATTTTCGAGTGAATTGCCCATTCAGTATCCCGAACTCTTTTTACGCGTTTTCTGTTTATAATTAATTTGGCCAAGTCGGTACGGTATAACGTACGCAGGCGGTTGTACTCTATAATAGAGCTCTCTTGTGCTTTAATTTGGCTTGGATCTAAATTAATAAGATGCACTCCATCTAAGGTTTTTACTCTGGAGAGTCCAACGTATGCTTGCCCTTTACTAAATATAGAGGAGCCTATGTCAAGGAGAGCGCTGTCAAGGCTAAGGCCTTGTGATTTATGGATAGTAATAGCATATGCTAAGCAAATAGGAAATTGTTCCCTGTGAACATACACATTACTAAACATCTGAAACTTGGTCTTGACTCGTTCTAGCTCGTAAATTAAATTATGTTTAAATATTATTGTAATTTTACGTGCGCTATTGCTGTTCTCGACGTCCCAATGTATTTTTTCTATGTTTCCAATGGATCCATTTACCAATCCTTTACTAACATCTATATTTCTTCGCAACATTACACGTGCACCTATTTTTATCGTGATGACATTTTCTAAGCCAGCAGTCAGCGACGAATCATCTTCGTTCTTTTTGAGTACTTCATTTGCACGATTTTTTAAATACCGTGGACAGTCTATTTCGTCTATCGAATTTAATTTAATTTCTGGAGGCTCCATACTTGCCAACATTGCAGTATTAAACTGGTTACACATATCTTTAGTGGGGAATAAACATACTGTATCATCGGATAGCAGTCTAAAATAAGATATGATTTCTTTAAGACGGTCATTTAGATTTTTAGCGGTTAACTTGATGACGCGATTAGATAAAGTGCAACTGTCTTGACTTGTAACTATACCCATTCTTAAACGATTTAACATTTCGGCGAAAAGTTGGTCGTTTTTTTGCCTCATATTAACAGTTAATTCCTCATAACAAAATAGTTCTTTCCATAAATTTGGAGCACTAAGAGACCCTAAACATTTTAAGACATCAGACGACTTCAAGTTTTCAAACGGCGATAGTTGTCTCACTGGAGGCAGTTGGAGCAGATCGCCAAACAACACTATATGAATCTTGCCGAACCATCCGTCGTCAGCGTCACCAGTATCATATATTTCTGTTAAGCGAAGATGGATGTACATTAACGTAATATTAGAAATCATAGACACTTCATCAATTATTAAAAGTACTACATCTTTTAGGTCACATCTTAAAACTTTCAGTACTTGATCTGATAGGGAAGTATACTTGGGACAATTTCCGTGCTCTACAGGCAGTTGTAAGAGCCGATGTATTGTTAGACCGTTTACATTAAAAGCGGCAATACCAGTGGGTGCAGCTACTGCAACTAACTTATTCATTCGCTTCTGGACCCAGATCTTAATTGTATTGATTATATAACTTTTTCCCGTTCCGCCTGTTCCACTAACAAATATTCTCAAAGTAGTAGATTTATCTAGCAAAGTCTTACAGATCCTGCTAAAAATACGATTTTGATCTTGATTCAAACCTTTTATCATTTGTTCTAGTTCATCTTCAGATACTAAATCTTTAACATTTTTGAAATCTTCCATTGCATTCACAGCTTCAACAGGTAAAAAATCCAATGGATTCTCTAGACCATCATCATCATCGTGATCATCTTCCTGTCGATTTCTTGTAATATCCGCTACCTTTTCTTCAACGATTTCAAACGCTCTCTCTAGATTATTTAAGAATTCTGTCTGCATTTCTCCATAATCAAGTCCGTCCTTAATTTGGTCTTTAAAACATTGAAGGCTTCAGTGTATGTATTTTGTCCAGACTTCAGTACTGCTAAATCTCTCCATGGATAAAACATTAACAAAAGCGAAAAATAGTATTTATCTGGGTGTTTATTTGCGTCATAGGTATAGTGATTTATTAAATACGGTCTCTGTCTTTTCTTTAAATATTTATTTGATGATAATTTATATACCTGAGCCGTTGCCGAAGAGGGTAGGGATGTAATTATGTCAAACCATCTAGCGAAATTATATAAATTTATACTCTCTAAGGCCTGAGGACGTTGTGGATAAATAGTATCAACCCAAGATTCGAAATAGATGTCAGTGGAATCTGACTCTAGTTCGACTATCTCTTTTTTAGTTCTTACTCTTCGGTTGCGATATATGTTTACATCGAGCCATCGAATTGTAGTCTGTGCATCGGTACCATAAAGAGAAATCCCCAACAGTGTGTCGCTTGCTTCTAGTGCACCACATTCCCTATTATTAAGCGCTCGGAGACATACGTTAAAAAGCCTACTAGCGAGAGACTTAGTAGAATTTATATTGTCAAAAATATCTACCGAGTGACTTTTTTCACTTTTAGTTGTATATTTTGTTATATAATAATTTAGTACAGCTGATTTTTCGCCTACATACTGTAAATCCATGTTGCCATTCCAAGCGAGAAGTATTGCTGGATTATAGTCGTTAATGTAACGAGACTCTTGTTTGCGAGGTAAATTATAAAGTCTCGTAGTTTTTAAAGTTTTCCTAGCCGCTATTGACTCGGTTACACTATTCATCGTTAGAGATTCGGTTACTGGTCGTGGAAATCCAAATCTGCAAACCGTTATAAATTTTGATTTTGTTTTTTTCTTTCGTAAACAATATGTATTATGTTTATGCGTCTGATAATCGACAACACGATGGTGTAATGTTGGGGACACTTTTTTATCTGGGACAGAACATGTTACGTATTTATTTATAAACTCTGCCACCTCCTTAACGGTTGAAACTTCCAGTATTGGTGCATCTTTTACCCATACAATGAGATGAAAATGCTGTAAACCCCTTGACTGGTATTCACGACGCCAGAAATAATGTTCTATTTCACCTAAAGGAGCATCAGTTGATGTTAAAAAATCCAATATTGATTTAAATTTTATGTCAATAAACCGCGATGCTGAAACTGGGTCCATTGCTACTAACTCACTAGGAGATTTATTTGCTGCATCTGGTCCATTAATTAGCTTAATATAATCCGCGAGGTCCGTCCATCTCCATTCAGAGGGACTGATTGTTAAAAACCAAGTAGCCGGTCCATAATGACGAGTCATACACATAACATCGTTTCTTGGTTTTTTCCAAAATTGCTCAGTGTTTCGTAATCTACTGAAGATTGCCATCAAATCTCCTTCGAGCTCACTTTTCTCTATTTTCTCTAAATACTGTTGCGCTGTTAATTTTTTGTTTATATTCGTTACGTTTAATTTATAAAATATACCTGCATTTAACTGTCTTATATTTGCGTCATTTAACAAGTAAAATAAGTATTGCTGGTTTAGTCTAAATCGGGAATCTTTTGAAGTTAAGCGAGATTTTATAAATTCTGCACTAAGAATTTTTTTTTCACGATCATAAAATTGGCCATATTTACCCTCATTAAATAAATCTGGAAAGCATAAAGTATCTAAATCCTTGTTGCGATTATCGATTGGTACAGCGTTCACTTTCAACATTTGATATAGAGCGCAAGCTGTTCTATTTTGTTTCTTTTCGTGTAGCGGGTATATTGTATACTGTTCGTAAATACTTTCATTATCTTCTGTTACCTGTGTAAGAAAAGCAGGCTGATTGTGTAATTCTTTTTGGTCGATTAGGTCGATGCTATAATTAAAATTATGGTCAAGGTTGCTAAATAAATTAACTGAATTCTCAGGTAAAATTATGTTTGTGTAATGAACATTATTCTGTTTTAAATATATCAATGCTCTGTAAATATTGCCAATATCCACTAAGTCTTGCCATAATATTTTTGTTTCAGTCGGACAGCTACGTACGAGTACAAAAAGCTCTTGATTGGGATTTAAAGGTTCTTCAGGCTTAGGCAATTTATTTAAAGTAGTTTCTGTAGGTAATGGTAAATGATATGTCCTCCCTTTAACTTTTTTTACCTTCTGCTTGTTAGGTAAATTTTTGTTTCCCACTGGAATCATACTGGTTACAACTTGAAAAGCTTTAGCTCTTTGTATCAACATTTTCTCATAGTTATTAAGATCTTTTAATTGTTTAGGTACGTCAGTGTAATATAAACTATTGAGTATAGAATTAGAAGGTAAATCATTGGCCCTATTTTTTTGTAAACATAAATGACAGATAAAAAAACTAGGCTCAATATAAAATGTTTCATTAAAAAGTTGTAATCTTTGCCATATATCAGTTTGGATAGGATTTCTTAGTTTATTAATAGAGGACAGATCACGTAAGCAAAGAAGTCTATGGCATGATATGCAATGGTGTATTGGTACATCATTGCATCTTTTTTTCAAGGTATTAAAAGCGTCTTTATATTTTTCTATTATTAAATCTTCGTTCATTTCGCTCTCACGCGTATAAACTTCACAATTACTATTTTTTATATTAAAAGGTACTCCTAATTCACGTAATTTATTAACATTAACAGAGTTCAAATCACAATCTATTAAATTTATATTTTTGCAATAATATTTTATCTGGTAGAGTTCTCTGACAATAGTTCGTATTTTAGGGAAATGAGTTTTAATGTTGTAAAGTATTTTTAATTTGTCCAAAAATTCTTGATTTTGAAATTCTTGAAGTTGAATAAATTTATGGCCGACTTTGAATTTAAATATTTAAAAACATCTATTAGACTTTGTAGAATTGATTCATCTAATAAGCATTGTTTGAGATTACAAGACCAAGATACATTTTTATGTTTATTACGTAAATCAAATATCTCAGCTTGACCCTCGTTGTTTATTGGTATAGTTTCATGCAAAGAGAACATTTTATATGAATTTTCATAATAGTATGGTTCTTGAGTGCTCACATGTTTAGATTCTCCGGCAAGAATATAAAACTTTTCTAGTATGTCTTGGTTAGAAGACATATCTTTAATTTTTTCTATACTTATTGTAATTTTTTTTTGAACGCGGTCTAAAACTTTACAGTAATTATCTAATATATTTTTACGACGCTCAAGAACCCATTTTACTATTTTTTCAGCTTCTAACCTTTTTTGCTTTCCAATTTTATCTGTTAGTCTGTTAATTATATTATTTTCATTAGTATACGATAATTTTTTCTTTGCGTAGTACAATTTCGATGAACTTTTATCTACAACTGGTTTTATTTTCCTATAACGTTTTTTCGCGGCCTTATTCAACTCTGGATTTTTGTCCCTATAACGTTGTACAGCAGCCTTGTGGACCTCTGGGTTTTTATTCATATAACGTTTTACGGCTCCCCGATGCACTTCGGGGTGTTTGTCTACATAACGTTTTTGAGCTTTTTGAACAACTTTAGGATGTTTTTCTTTATAACGCCGATTAATATCACGCCGTTGTTCCGCATGGGATTTCTCAGACATTTTTCGTCGACCTAGTGTTTTTTTTTGTGGACGGCCCTTTTGCGACGGCTTTTTATTTTCTTTCAAAAACTCGTTTTCTTGAAATCTATGCGGAGAAATAGATGCAATGTTTATGTCCTGGGTCACTGGAATACAAACATCATAGTGGTCCGAATTTCCTGTAAAGAGTAAGCGCTTCATAGGATATTTCTCTTCGCCAAATAAAGCAAGTAGGACACCATTGTGATAATACACTTCTATTTTAATATTATACAAATCTACTGCAGCCTTTATTTCGGAAGTAGCTCCGTAAGTAGTTAAGCAAATCATATCTGTGTGATACTCTTCTTTAGAAGAGTAAGGATTCCCAAGAGCGCTAGTGTAGATACTTAAATCATTCCAGTTACGACATACGTACTCTACTATAGTCTCTCGCAATTTATTAGTTTCTTTTATATCAATACGCTCAAACAAACAATATGCAATAGCATGGAAGAGACAGCTCCCATCGGTAGGCATTGGAACAATTCGGTGTAAGGTTCTTGTTTCACCTACAAGCAATTCTATTGAACGACTCCTTTCAATATCCACAAGTGTTCCTAAAACCAGTAAAATCATGAAACACAAGCCACAAAAACCATTAAAATATGAGCGCCTTCGTACTACGGAATATAATATACGCAATATAATATATCTAATATAATAATTAGGTATTTACTTTTTTTATTATGGTCAATAATATTATGTAGTTAAATATGAAAATAGACTATATTTATCTATGAATCAATCTCCAGTGTTCGAAAGCAATAAAATTTTATTTTGTTGCTTAAATGACAGTTGTCAGATTAAAAAGTAATGAATGTATGCTGCGTTTAGAAATCTGATATATTTATTATTAATTTTATTATTTTGTTGGAATAACTCAACACGGAATGCCTCCAGAGTTCGATGGAAAGTGGGGAACTGAGTATCTTAACACTAGGTTCCCTCTGTTTACCCCGCTATGTGTGGGATACATCGTAAAGCGGATTTATTTATTTTTTATTATTTTGTTTAAGTAATTCTTTATTTTCTCTTTTTTTCTCTTTTTTTCTCTTATTTTTTTATTAACAATTACTTAAATTTTTACTGTTAATAATTACTTTACAATTACTTCTGTTAAGATAGCTGGTAGGCTGACAATATATCAAATTAAAAATAAAATCAGCTTCACGCTGTATCCCGCACACA